>APFE031412663.1:205270-225432 GCA_000404065.3 Pinus taeda | reverse complement strand
TAGTACGCAGGCTGCTACCTGCAGAAGACTACAACCTTCTCTTCCTTCCAGGGACCACATTTCATAAATTTTTAGACTGGATCCACAAATAACATCAATCAAACATCAAGAATTTCTACATCAACCAATTACCTTTTCACCAATCAAAACAGAATCAAAATAAACACTTCTCTGATGACTGTACCCAGATCAAAATAACAGTAATCACACCCCACTTCTGAACCCAGAACATTGTAGAAATAAACAGAAGAGGCTAGAACATAAATCAAGAGATGTATGCTACTTCACTATTTAGAAATCTGCATGCAGATCTATAAATTCATTCTTTTAAACATTTAGATATTAGTTAACCCAGATTATCATATTTATAGATCAAGTGTGTGCCACATATCACAGATCAAAATCATATAGAGATACCACTATTCCAGCCTTAATATTTTGACCCATCAATAAAACTTATCCTTCTCCTTGCGCTCAGGTTCCTTCTTTATCCAGATCCAGATTTGCACCATAACCCAATCACAATATTCCAGATCTAGCATTTTATCAAATATTCAATAATTCAGAAGATGCCTAGCCAAACTGTCTCCTTCCTCTTTTATAGCCTTAGGCCTTTCACAATACCACGGACCAAAAACCATAACAATTCAATACCATGGACCCAATACTTGGGATCAACACTTATGACGAGATACCTTGGCCCAAAACCATAGGTTCAAATACCAAGGACTAAATACCATGGACCAAAACCATAGGATCAAAAACTGTCGGACTAATACCATGAACCAACCACAAGATTTCCCATGTGCGTGCGCTTTTCTCTGCATGAAAGTGCGTGAACTTTTCTCTGCATGAAAGTGGGTGAACTTTTCTCTGCATGAAAGTGCGTGAACTTTTCTCTGCATGAAAGGAACTTTTCTTTGCATGAAAGTGCGTGAACTTTTCTCTGCATGAAAGTGCGTGAATGTTTCTCTGCGTGAAAGTCCATGAACCAGAAAATAACTTTGTTGCACTATAATTTGTCATCTGTGTGATTTTCCATCAAGGACAACACTTGTCTCATAATGCCAACAATAGGTGCGTATTAAAGATGAGGATAGTCATAAGAAAATATTCTAGACAAGGTATGGCCACTAGAATTTGTAGTTGTACCCTTTGGGCTTACTAATGCACTTGCCACTTTTATGTTCCTAATTAACAATGTACCGCATCCTTACATAGACAAGTTCATACTGGTATGTGTTGATGATATATTGGTTTACTAAAAAACTGAGGAGCACGAACAAGACATAGTTGCGGTGCTACAACTATTAGAGAACACAAACTATATTCAAATATTAGTAAGTATGAGTTCTTCAAGTCCCAAATTAACTATTTGAGACATATTGTCTCAAATGAGGGAGTGGTTGTTGACCCAAAAAATATTAAGGCCATCATGGAGTGGCCAAAACCAACAAATGTGGTTATTATAGGAGGTTGATCAAGAACTTCTCCAATATGGGTCACCCAATTACATCATTGCAAAAGAAGGGGAGAAATTTGAATGGATAGTTGAATGTGTTGAAAGATTTCAGAAACAAAAGAATTTTCTCACTCATGCACCAATATTAAGAATAAAAAAACTAGACAAGGATTTTGTGATTTTCACAGATGCCTAAAATGAAGGACTTGGAGGAGTCTTAACACAAGATGGCCAAGTGGTGTTTTATGAATCAAAAAAATATAAACGAGCACCATTTTTTTTATATGACTCATGATTTAGAGTTGGATGCCATCATTCATGCATTGAAGATGTGGATACATTATATCCTTAGACGTAAATACACTGATGACATACCATCGAGGGATGAAGTATTTGTTTGACCAACCCAACTTAAATGCTAGGAAAGATAGATGGATGGGTATAGTTTGTGAATTTTACTTCGAGATAAAATATATTAAGGGAAAATAAAATTGAGATTTTGATGCACTCAGAAATATGGTGCAAATGTGCCATATAAAAGCCTTAAGTTATTATGGGACTGATCTCAAGGAAATAATCAAAATTAAAACAAGATGAAAAATATCAGCCACTAAAGGAAAATTTGAACCAAGAACCAGGAGGAGTGAAAGAAAATGATTTCATTGTCTTTAAGGATGAGTTGGTAAGATTTAAAAGTAGGATATATGTTCCAAATTGGAGAGATTTGAATAATCTCATAATAAGGGAATTCCATACAAATCCATATTCCAGTCACTTGGGTTACCAAAATATGTTAACAACGATGAAGAAATTTTATTATTGGCCTAGAATGAAGAAGGAGGTGACTGATTTTATCTCTAAATTCATTTAATTTCAACAAGTAAAATTTGAATGTAGGCATCCAATAGGTTTATTACATCCTATGCCCATTTCATAGTGGAAATGGGAAGTAATTACAATGGATTTTGTCACAGGGTTTCCATGGAGATCCAAAAAACATGATGTCATCATGGTCATGGTAGACAAATGGAACAAGACCTCTCGTTTTGTAGTTGTCAAGTCAACTTACACAGTAAGTGATGTAGCTGAAGTTTTCATAAAAGAATTTCTGAGGTTGCACAAAGTTCCCAAAAAAATGATCTCAGATAGAGATGTTAATTTTACTTCGAAGTTTGGAAGGAACTATTTGTTAACTTGGGAAAAGAGTTGGTATCCAAGAAAACATACCATCCACAAATAGATGGGAAGACAAAGAGGAATAAATAGGGTACTTGAAGACATGCTTAGAATACCAAGGAAGTGGGAATATTATTTTCCACTTATGGAGCTTTCTTACAATAATGGTTCCCATGAATCATTGAAAATAAGTCCATTTGAGGATATTTACAAGAGGAAGTGCAATACTCCTACCAACTAGAGTGATCTAGTGAACATGGTTCATATTGGGCCTAACATGTTGAAAGAGATGGAACAAGAAATGGTAACCATCAGGAAGAATTTAAAAGTGGCTCAAGATAGGCAAAAGAGATATGAAAACCAGCATAGAGTGCACAAAGAGTTTAAAGTTAGAGTGAACATTTGTTTATGAGTTAGACCTAAGAGAAGCTCTCTAAATTGGGTCTTGTGGAAATCTGAAAACAAATTTTTGTGGTCCTTTTCAAATACCTGAAAGGATAGGACCAATTACTTATAGGATGGACTTACCACCAATAATAAAAGTTCATAATGTTTTTTCATGTTTCTTTGCTAAGAAATTATGTATAGGATGCTAGTCATGTGATTGATTGGTCGGTGTTACAAGTAGAACTAGAGGAAGAGTTCCAACTAGAACCCTTGTGCATCCTATTTTGGAGGCAACTCATGCTCAAGAATTGAGTAATTAAGAAATTCAAAGTGAAATGGAGGCACCTTGGGCCCGAGGAAGTCACATGGGTAATAAATGATTAGATGTGGGTAACATACCCATTTTTGTTTCTTGGTTGAAGCAAATGTAAATAATTTGTCAATTATGGTACAAGGTTGTGTATATATAAAGCTTTGAATGGTTTTGTGCTTGAGTTAAAACATGTTTTATTTTATATCTGGCTATAGAACACTAAGGACAATGTTGCACCAGGGGTGGGGTTTGTGAAAACCCCTAGCTAATTCCCTTATTGTAAATAAATTTAAATAATTTTGAATTAGGACACATATTTTAGATTTTGGGGATAGAGGTTACTTGGGAAAATAGAGGAATCCTGATTATTTTAATGAAAGCGATGAAACATTGACCAACATGCAGTGATGGGGATAACCATGTTTTTAATTCAATTGGGAAACAAAGGATGAGCCCATGTTCCTCTTAAGAAAATCCACAAGAAAAAGAGGACAAAAAAATAATTTGTTGGAATGGCCACACTGGAAACAAAAATCACCTGGGAAAATGCATGAGGGAACAAGAAAACTGAGGCCGTTGCAACAATATAGAAGGGATATCAGTGGAAATTTAAGAGTGGGCCAATAGAAGAGGAAGGATGAATATACCAAAGAGGAGGAAAATAAGTGAGAGGAGGTGGCTTGGGGGAAAAATGAGAGCACATAGGTGGCATAAAGGAGTTTGCATTACTCTTTTCCGAAAGAGGAGAAAAGAAAAAAGAAACATAGATTGAAATATCAACAGGAAAAGCATTGTTCATAGCCTAAAATAAGAAAAAAACAAAAAAACAAAAGCTTGATAGAGGGATTTGCAAGAGACTTTGCAATATTGTTATGATGGTCGAAGAGAATAGAATAATTTCAGTTGATCACTGAAAGAACTAATAGGTATCTCTCAAGTGAAGGATTAAGGTCTATGGATTCCTTGTTTCAGTAGGAGGGTGGAGATGATTTAATCTCTGGATTCCATTTCTTAGTTAGTGCATGGAGGAATTTCTCTTTGGATTCATGGTAAAGGAGTTCCTAATGTCTTCCTTTGCTTATTATATGGTTCATTTCTCAAAGAATTTTGGACTCCCAGTTTTGGGTGGAACCACTAATGGATCTTCTCTAAGGGTGGACATGGTATAACCATTGGATTCCCTTCATTAGATGGTGGGTAGAGGTGGTACAACATTTGGATTCCCTATTTTAGATTTATTTCTTATATTAACTAGTAGGTGGAGTTGGTGTAGTCTTTGGATTCCCTGTTCCAGTTGAAGGGTGGAGATGGTGTAATCCCTAGACTCCCTTAATTAGATGGTGGGAGGATGTGGATTTACCTTTTGATTCCCTATTTTAGTTGGTGGCACTGGTTAATTTCCTTGAGAAATCTTCCTCAAGATTTGAAATCTAGATCAAGAGTGATTGGTTGCAAGAAAGGTTGCAATGAAAACCAATCTAAGGTTCGCTGGAGAGTTGAAGTTCCCACCACAGTTTCTAGACTTCTCTTATAAGATAAGTGATTACTTAATTCCTTCTATGTTGAATATTATGTACATGTTTATTATGTTGTGAAATATGTATGATAATGTGGAGGAATGATTTATTTCCTTTGTAATAATAAGGAATGTGATATTTCCAGTGTAATAATGAGGAATGTTGATTTCCTACAATTTAGTGAGGAATGGTTTAATTCCTCTATCATAAATTAAGAAGTGGCAAACTTCTATGCATAATAACTAAGCTTGAAATTATTCTAAATACTTGAACATGAGAGATGGGTGAATCTCTATCATATGATTAAATTCCTACATTTGAAATGTTTTGAATAATAAGCCTGAGCATGTAACTGTAAAGCTCCAGAGGAATAGTTATGTATTAAATTTAATCTCAAGAGAGACATCACATATATGTGTGTGTGTGTGTGTATGTGCACGTGCACAAGTTTGTTTATATATATCCATGTGTGGTTTGGGTTGAGGATATATTAAGATTAGGAGGGATAATCCTATCGAATCTAAGTCGTAGAATATATACAGGTGCACATAAATATATATACATGCCAAAAAATATCAGGAGAGACAGATTTTGAATTAATTTAAGCTCAGGAGGGGCATGCCTCATTGTATATATATATGATACAATGCTTGAGAGGGAGATGTTTAGAAGAACAATGTTAAGTACTAGTGGGTGAACCTCCATGATGAATAAACCACATATAAGTCTAGATAGTCAGATAAATTTTTTATATAACACTCAAATCGACATTAATTCACAATGATTATGCTAAAGTACCTTACATTATCATTTATGATGGTGGAAAAGGCTCACACATCTAGGCTTGTGATCGAGGGCTTATATCTTGGTCTCGGGCTTTTTCAATTATGACCGATATTGCCACCCCTAAAACGAACTCCTGAAATCAAGTCTCACGATGGGAGTAGTTTTAGAAATTGACAACAAGGAAATTTTCAAATCCCACCCCTTTTTATTTTTTGAAATGAGAAATGTCTCAAAATTTGGCAGAAAAAACCTGACAGTTAACAAAAAAGTTCCTTTCAACTAATGTGAAAGAAATTTTGTCCTTCCTTGGGACTAGGGTTGATGCCATGGTTGAATCCCGGGGAAAATGAATGGTATATAGAGGTCAAGATAGGAAAATTTATTGTTGGCTAGCACAAAAAGGAAGTATGTCCCACCCCAAGACTAAGCTTGATGGAATGGTTGAGCACTAGGGAAAGGGGATAGTAGATGGGGGTCAGGACAAGAATATCCTCATCAGATTCCATGAACTGGAAGTCAATCACCTTAGGAGTTTTTATGCGTTGGGACATAATGGAGAATATGTGACAAACGTGCCTTGGACTAGTCTCATGGCCCCTAGCTAGGATGATGTGGCATATCCACAATGGCATCCACAGTGTAGGGTGTGATGATGTGGACCCATTTGGATGATGAAATGGAAATATGGTGAAGTTCCACATGGGGGCCATGTGGCAGTGCTTGATGATATGGCACGAGGTTATTGGAAACATTTTTAAATGGCCATATCTTTTAATTGGGAGTCAAATTGAGGAAAATTGTATATCCATAGAAATCTATAGACAATCCATATGCAATGGAGATGTTCATTTTGAGTTTTTAGGATTTGCAAATTTATGAAATTTTAAGACCCCATTTCCATGATAGTGCTCTAGAGGTTAGAACAAGGAAAGTAACAACTTTGTCTACCCTTAGTATGGGATATGGGTGGATGAGGGGGTATGTTACACTAGTGAAGAACCTACACATTTCATTTCATCTATTATTGAACCCATTTAGTCCAAGAATTGTACATGGTTTCTCTAATGTCACACTCTATAAGAGAGCTCTAAAATTATCCTCCTAGGCCCATTTAGTTCGAGTGTTGAACATGGGTGAACTGATATGATACCAATCTATAATAAAGCTCAAATTTTATCTCCAAAGGTCTAGTGTAGAGCCTTCACTCTGATACCACTTTGTAACATTCCAACTCACCCCTTTGGACTTTCCAAGCTTATGAGAGGTGTTACTTTTAACTAACCTAACCTCCATGGTCTCATTATAAAGATGGGGTTACAAAATTTCCTTCTACGACAAAGTTTGGGGAGTTAACTTTGGCCAACTCCATATACTTTAGCTCATCAAGATCTTTCTAACAATATAAATTTTACCCTAATATGATCTCTAGATTAGAAGTTATGCCCTTTAAAAGATTGACCAAATGGCCCTTAACAAGCCAATCGGTCACTACCATGTAGTAACTATAGGTGGCCCAGATGGCCCTTCCATCTCACCCATGGTATCTACATGGCATCTATGCATCTTAAAAATGTGTATCTCATAGAATCCTAATCCCTTCATGCAACATGAATAATTACTTCATATCCAACTATAATGGATATCTAGGTGTGCATGGGATGTGCACAAAAGAAATCCTCACAGACCCCCACATCCCCAAATATATCTAGATCACCACAAAACCACAACCATATCTATATCTGCTCCATGTGGCCTTGCCTCCACTACATATTGATGATGTGACACTCACATTAGAGTGACCTCATATTGCCATGTGGCATCCTCTAGTAGTGCCATGTGTCATAAAAAAATAGCCCCTTGGGCATCTAAAAAAGGCCATTCCCACTTTTCATGTGTCACACTAACAATGTGCTACATCAACATTATTTCCATGCCATCCAATCCACATCCCCTAGAATCCTCTAGTGACATCCATAAAGATCTTCATGGTATTTTTCACTACAACCTAGCTCATGAGTCCCACTAGGCCCAACCTCTTCATGCAAGTTATGAATTTCCTTAACATCGATTTCTAAGTGATATCTAGGTGTACACAAAATTTGTACTATGGTGAACTCCTTAAACCCCCCAGAACCTCGAATTACCACATCTGGCAAATATAACTAGGTAAGGCTTGCCATGTGAGCCTTCCAGACGTTTTTCAAGCCCTTTTTATTGGAGTCCTATATACTTCTACGAGCTAAAATATCTGGCCCTCACACATTACTTTGGAGCATTGGGCCCCATCGTAGATCCTTTGCATAAGTTACAAAATTTGTCTTGAATCTTATTAGGCTCCACAACACTTTTCCAATGTGTGTGACCTCCCAAATTACTCAAGTCCATACATTTATCCATACCTAGCCCACGTCTAGTGCATCCATGAGTTTGTACCACACCCACACCCCTAGATGTCTTTGATTCCCAGATACATCCACTACTCGTGAAGTGGTTCATCCTTGCACCAAACATTCACCTACCTAAAATGCATTCAAATAGGATACAATTTCTATTAAGGTCGTATTGGGCCCTAGATACAAGTTTGATTTCCATGTAGTACTCATATTTAGAATCTTTAAGGATTCCAGGGACTTTTCCCAAGCTTTCCTTTAAGCCCAATGTTGCTCAAAACACTATATTTTACAAGAACAAAACCCTCATTCCAACACTAATAATCTAGATATATTTTCATAGCGATAATCTATTAAGAAAATATATCAATATCCCTACTAACAAGCATAGAAACAAGCCAAAACCATGGTTATTACCACTTTATAAATTCAAGACAATAGTAACATATATTACCACAGAATGGATCCCAGACTATGCTATCAAATCCACTTGATAAATCATACATTTCTACATCATGATTACTTTACCAGGAAAGGCATTAAACAATTTTAAATAGTCAAAGATCTAGGAAATACATAACATGCCACACAATGGAAATCACACACAATAACAACTTGTTTGAGAACATCAAGCATTCATACAAGACCATGTAAATAGCTCTATAACTCAGGAAAATTCCAGCATCCATAGGGATCTACATGTTTCTCACAACCATGATAATCATACACATAACCATCTCATTATAGACAACCAAGAAGAACACATTCCCTTACAATTAGTGTTGATACATACATTATTATAACACATAAAAATACCATTCACCATTCAAAGTGAAACCTATGTACACACAAGTATACTTATCTGAGTGACTTAAATGATTGGAAACTAGGGGAGGGACTTGAAATCTCCAGCTAACCATAGGCCAGTTTCACTGCAATATTTCTTGCATCCAACTATCCCTAGCTAGATTAAAAGTCTGAGGAGTTAAGTTTTCAAGGGAATTCACACCAATTCCAATCATTTTGAGCACACAGGAATCTAAATCTCATAATGTCTCCACCTATTAATTTCTATAGAAAACCATAGCCTCTATGTCTCCACCTTCTTAGAAGGTATCCAAAGCACACAATACTTTGATATGCAAAAATATTTAGGTATCCAAATTCACAGAGTCTCCAATCTACCAAACAAGACTCCAAAGAACATAATGTTCCACCCACTAACATGCAGGTATCTAGAAACAAAGTGTATCCACTTGTATACTTATCTCTTCGTCTTGCGCTACTCCTTGATTTCCTTTCTTCTATGAGTTCACTTCACAAATCCCATATGCCTATCTTGAAATGGTCTCTGTGAGTGAACTTCTCTCATTTGCTTGAACCTCCATCACTATGCCAGTGACTCCTCCTCTCACAACTACTATATGCCTATCTCGACATGCTCTTCATACAGAATACACATTATGTGTCTATATTCCCCTTCTAGTTTCTAATCTTGCATTCTTCCTACCAACCTATTTTTGTTGCTGACTCCTTGTTTACGTCTTGTGTGTTGACTAGAACAACACGTTCCACAAGGATAGTGGTGGTATGAGGTTCATCCTTTACTTAGGGAGCCCATATTCCATTTCCCTACCTGTTGTGCAGGAAATTAAACTTAGCTAGATAACTAGTGGTATCATAAATGAAGCACCCTAATTTTAGTCACTTCCTAAGTAACTCCACCTCCTTATACATCTAAATGCATTTCCACTCCCCCAACCTAGTCATTCTTTACATTTCCACAATATTTACATGAATTTGAAATTCACAGTGACATTTACAAGAGAGGTAGCAAAAAGTTTTGTCACTCTTTTAATTATTGTATAATAATTACCATCGTAAATATTTGTTTTCTTAAAAAAAACTCCTCCCTATATTAGGTATTTTCCATATCTATTATATAGTATTCATAAAATAGGAGTAACAACTCTCTAAAAATGAAGGAATTTCCCTGCAATTTTGTCTCCAAGAATTTGAACAGTAGTAGATATCAAAAATGACATAGTACTCTTTTATGGAAGGTTACCTCTAAGGATGCTATAATGAATGTAATAGGTAGTGATAAGTTAGAAGTAGAATGATCTAAGAGATAGGCATGATGCTATTATTTTTTGAGTCAGTATTAGAAGTAGAATGTGTGTCTCTATTTGGTACTTGATATATTGAATATAAATCTCTCTCTCTTTGACACACACACACACACACACACATGTCTGCTTAGACACACAAAGATCTTCATGGTTTCTTATATAAGCAATATATCTCTATAATTTTCTATATTAAGCATCTTCTGAAAGTGTCAAAGACTATTTCTTTTTAATTTGCATTTACAATTTGACCATGTGATTTGATTTAATGATCATGATGGCTCAACCACCAATAATCCCTTGTAAAAACATGCAAACCACTTTTACGAAATCAAACACATACATCTTCATGGCTTCCTATATTAACCCATATACCTCTATAATTTTCTAAATCAAAGATGTTTCTGAAAATTCTATCTCTTGTAAAAACATGCAAACCACTTTTAAGAAATCAAACACATACATCTTCATGCCTTCCTATATTAACCCATATACCTCTATAATTTTCTAAATCAAACATGTTTTTGAAAATTTTATAGATGATTTTTTTGTTACAGTAATTTTTTCTAAAAACAACCAAATCACTTTTAAAACATTACACACATACACACCTTCCTATATTAAGCAATATATCTCTATAATTTTCGATATCTAATATGTTTTTGAAAATTTCAAAAATGTTTTTTTATTACATTTAGTAAAGATCAAATAATCACCACTTATTAAAAAAAATGGAACACCACTTATAATATGAAAGATCTAACTATGTAATCTGATTTAATGATCATGATGGTTAAACCAAACATTTACCAATAACCCTTCCTAAAAACATGCCAACCACTTTTACACCCACCTTCATGTCTTCCTATATTAAGCAATATACCTCTATAATTTTCTATATCAAACATGTTTTTGAAAATTCCAACGATGTTTTTTATCACATTTAGTAAACATCAAATATCCACCACTTATAATATTTCCCAACGATGTTCACCACTTATAATATTTCCCAACGATGTTTTTTTATCACATTTAGTAAACATCACATATCCACCATTTATAAAAAAAAATGTGAGACATCATTTATGATACAAAAGATTTCACCATGTAACCCGATTTAATGGTCATGATGTTTCAACCACTTAACAATAACCCCTTCTAAGAACATGCCAAAGCACTTTTAAGAAATCAAATTTTAATGATAACTACATTATTATGTCTTCCACAAACCATAGCCTATTAATAAACTAATTAAAGTTTCGAATACTTAAATAAAAAAACTATACAAAATTCAAATTAACCAATTTTAATAACATTAACTATTTATATAATAATTTTAAAGATTAAGTTATTATGATATAATTATTTTGAATGTTGCATAATAATTTCAAATACTAAATTATTGTGATCTAATTATTTTCAATATTGCAATGTACGTGTTAATAATTTTTCTTATTTGTATGTCTTTTTTGTCTTTAATGTTGATACTCTTTAAATTTTTGATAAACAATTATTAAAAATAAATAAATAATTTATGTGAGTAGTATTTTATGTG
Source organism: Pinus taeda (assembly GCA_000404065.3). Lineage (NCBI taxonomy): Eukaryota > Viridiplantae > Streptophyta > Pinopsida > Pinales > Pinaceae > Pinus > Pinus taeda. The sequence goes on along the minus strand of APFE031412663.1, from coordinate 213,717 downwards.
TTAAATAATTTTAATGGATAAAAATGTAATTTTTTTTAATAAATAAATTTGCGAAAGCAATCATTATAATATTATATTAAAAAATGAAAATAGTAGAAATAAATAGTTATTTTAATCTATATATTTAAAAATTATTATATATATACATATATATATAATTCATTTATCAAAAAAGAGGTACATCAATAGTAAAATGTAGGTAGTCTTATTTTAATTGGGTTTGTTGACTATCGCGACCAACATATGGCAACGAAACATAAATGCAACTAGAGACACAATACACAACTTAGGAGGCCAAAAGAATGAGTAGACACATAAAATAGGTAAAACACCTCTAACATGCCAGCCATCTGAAGCAGTGGAAGTTGGTTTATCCAGAGCTATCCTTGGAGGAGGAGGAGGACAAAAGGAAGAGTGGACGTGCTCTTCGAAATGGGTCATCCATGACTCCAACTTCTCCATCTTCTCAGTTAATAGATTCTAGCCTCGCGAGGCCACCATGACATGCTCTTAGACATGGCACTAGAAGTAATGCATTTTGTTCAATGTGGCAATAAGATTTGCATGCTCTTCATGTCACACCAGCTTCGAGGTTTTGAGGCCTTTTAGTACCAACTGAATCAAATACCTAAAGTTTTCTAAACAAAATTGATGCTCTTGTCTCTGTCTGCACCCCGAATGACTCACCTTCCCCCATCTACATGTGCCTCCATGGTGCATCGCTCCACCCCGTTATTGAGTTTACGAGGTGCGACCCCCATGGGATGTTGTTGAGCCACCATGACCACAACCACCGTGAGCCCGAGAGACCACTCAACCTGAATGACCAACATTTCTACTGCCCTGACTTGAGCCAGTGGTAGTCACTACCATCTACAAGTGAGACTTGCCACTCCCTCACCATCTAAATTGTCTGTCAACTTAGAAGAAGAATGAGCCATGCGAGGTACGAGGTGCATTATGACAGAACATACACCATTGAGAAGGGACAAAGCTAACCATCAAAATACTACATAGACTACCACTTCGACTGCAAAGAATCACCCCACCCACGCTGACAGGACCATAGACAACCAACCCATGAGAAGAGTAGGGAACCATAATTTCTAACTCACAACAGGGAGCTAGACCCACAGTTCATCGTCCTTGACCCTTTGTAAGATGACCACTGACCAAACCACTTGAAATCCAACACACTCATGGGAGAGAAGCTGCTTAACCTTGCAGAAACCCAAGAAAGAACTTCTGAGGATGACGAGCAAAATTCCGCCCCAACAGAGAGGAGAACCCACCCACCCATAGCAAGACCTTCGAATGAGTTTTAGAACGAGAGACCCAAATCCTCTCGCACTCAAAAAAACCAAAGACCACACACCAACAATGAAATTACCCAATTTACTCACTTGAAAGCTCAAGAGGCGACGCCATTGACAAAGTCGCCACCTTTTCAAGAAAAGGTGCACTCTATAATGTTTATTCCCGTGCCGAGATGCTCTCTCCAAAACGATACCATGCCCAAACTTCGTGGCAGAATACCACACCACCCTCCATAAACCTTTGACAGTTGCCTCCTCCCCGCTTGCTTCGAGGTTGATGGAGGTTTCCCACAAACAACAATAACACCAACGACCAAGTGATAATCATGAATACCCACGTGTAATTTCATTAGCCGAGTTAGTCACCACGTTGGTCACCCTGTTAGTCACCCCATCAGGGAAAAAATTATATATAATATTTATTAATTCTATTTTTTTTAGGAAAAAATTTCAATAATATTATATAAAAATTACTAAAAAACAAACTCACCTAATAAAAATAAAATTTTAAACAAAATTTAAATTCAAAATAACTAAACTTAATCTTCCTTTGAATAGAGAAATAATGTTTTAATCTAATGGTTAATCTGTTTCCTCTCCTAATTTTTTCAAGATTAATTTTCCTAATTATTTTTCTTTCCTGAAAAATGTTCTAATCTAAAGGTAATCATATCTCTAATCATTTGCAAGAAAATATAATTTTTTTTCTAATTTTTTTTCCTTTAAAAAAAAAATCAATATTTGTTATTTTTTAAAATATAAAGATTTAAATTTTCTTTAAAAAAAAAAAATCATATATTTATATTTTTAAGAATAATATATAATACATTGAAACTTCATATTACTTTTAAAGTTTTAAATTGATTAAGAAATCACATTAAAAAACAAAATTTAAAAGCCCAGATCTATCATAATAGGGAGGGAAAAAAAAAAACTCAACAAGATATCTATCAAGGCCAGGAAAATATTTAAGAAACTAGTCTGAAAATTCTGGAAATTCTTCCACCAGCAAGATATCTTTATCCAGGAGAATACCTCCTTTGAAGGATCATTTAGATAAGTAAATTTAAAATTCCACCAAACTAGTTATTTTATTTAAAATAATCTTCCTTAAGTTTCTTCTTCCAATTGAGTCTTTCCACACTCTCTGCGTTGTAATAAAAATTTATTTGAATATAATATTCTTTCATGAGGTTTATCAAATAGAATAATTCAAAAAAATCAATTTTAATAAAGGATTCCATCTCATTAACGTTATTGAAAAAGATATATCTTTCCTTCACGAACCGCGGGATGGATTTATGCTGCCAGGTTATAAATTTCTTTTCAAAAAAAACTTTAAAATTTATTTATTGATACAACATTTGCGTTTCAAGATAATTCCATTATTTTTTAATCACAATCCAACATTTACGTTCCTAAGATATTCCATTTGCATTTTTAAGATAATTTCCTTTCTAAAACCTAATCCATATTTTCTATAGTAGGGAGTAATCTATATATATATATATATAAAATATTAATGTTATTTTTGAATTTGGATTTTAATAAATATAATTATGGATGAATATTCAATAAATTGATTAATGGAAATAATTTTTGAATATAAATATAAAATCTTTTCCTATTATAGTAATTTAAAATTTTAACTATCTAATTACTTGCCATTGTAATTGTTTTAGTGGTGTATTTTCTATTTTACCATTTTCCATTTATTTAGTTGTTGTAATTATTTTTTTAATATAATCTATGGGTATGGAAGAATGTTTTTTTTATGTTTTTTTGAATTTTTTAAAAGTTAAGAATAATTTTGGTTTATAAATAATTGATATAAAGAAAAATTATATATACTCTCAATGCAATATAATATATTAATATATTTTGAGTTACAGAATTGTGAAAAATCATGTGTGTATATCTATGTTTAAAATATAATTAATTAATTCATGGTTACTACATTTAGTTTTATTAATATTGATATATGGAATGAAAAATTGTATGTAAAAGTTAAGAATAACTTTGGTTTTATAAATAATTAATATACAAAGATGAACTATATATACTCTCAATGCAATATAATTTATTTTGAGTTATGGAATTGTGAACTAGAACCATGGTTGTATATCTTTTTAAAATAGAATTATATTAATTCATGGTTATTAAATTTAGTTTTATTAATATTGACATATGGAATGAAAAGTTGTATATACTCTCAATGTAATATATTTTATTTTGAATTATGGAGTTATGAGCTGGAATCATGTGTGTATATTATTGGTTTAAAATGGAATTATATTAATTCATGGTTATTCGATTTAGTTATGTTAGTATAATGAAATTTGGAATTAGAATTATTAAATAAGATGTGTGAATTGTAATTTCACTTTATTAATAATATTTAAAAATTATTGTTTATTAAAAAATTAAATATTTAAGATAACAAGTAGTTTGGGTTAAGATATTGTAAGCATATTCAAAATTAGGTTATATATATACATATACCCGCAATTAGTATTCATACACAAAATCTAAAAAAAATTATGTGCAAATTAGTATCTCTACTTTTAATGAAAATGGGTAAAATACTTATGACACAAGAATACCTCAAACAATATGAATTAATAAAAATGGACTAGATGAAATTTAATCTTTCATCACTCTTCTGAAAGGAAACATATTAAAGAATTTAAATGAACTCAAGTATCAATTAAAACACCTATGTATTAAGTATGAATCATAATTTTGAATTAAAATACGTTATTAATTATAGATTAACCTTTTCTCAAAGATTTTTCTTATTTTCAAAATATTTATCAAACATATATGAGACTATAAAATAGAATTATTGATTTGTATATTAAGTTTGTATTTTATTAATTTAGAGAAAATTATTAATATTAAAAGAAATATTTATTAAATAAACTTAGATCTATAGAATAAGTTCCAAATCACTTAAATGAAAACAAACTATATAAAATATTTGGTAATTCAAATAAAATTATTACCAAATAGAATTACATCACACTAGGTGACATTTGATCATTTTAATAATTATGATTGACATATTATCAACTATAAATAGCATACATTGGAATTTTGTTAAAATGGTCAATAATACATAAAAATGATCAAATATCACTTTATATAAAATCACTTAAAATATGTATTTTTAATAAAATTTAACAATTTTGGAAAAACCACTTTATAATCCATTTAAATAAATAAATTTATTTATAAGCATTTAAGTTTCATTATGAATAAAAATAATATTTAAATGCTTCATCTTGGTAAGTAAGTATAAAAATAGTTTTTTTTTTTCTATAATTTTAACAATGTGGAGAATACTTATCCATAGAATACTTATCCATTCAAACTTTTTGAAAATGACCTATGATTTTGAAATACTTCCTTTCTTTACCAAAATTCTCATTCTACACGTTCAAATAATTTTGTTAGCCATGTCATAATATCATATTTAACCAAAGTCATATGAATTTCTTTGGGTAAACTTACAATAAGGATATAACAACATATTTCTTTAGTTTAATGTATCTATAATAATCTAATCTATATATTTCTTTAGCCCAATGTATTTATAATAATCTAATATTTTTATGTGTAAGACTAAATCTAGTTTGTTTTCGTAAATAAAGCCTACCACAATTTCTTATATATATATAATATATATAATATAACATTAACCATTGCCAAATTTATAACATATCCTTGAACCATTAAATAATTTCCTCACCCTCTATTGGGAATGTGGGTGTCTCCCACCCCTGTAATTCATCAAAACATATAGCCAATGCATTGGTGTTTTGGTGATGCAACATATTAATGTGATGTTTTTCTCGATGAACATGTTATAAATTTGACTTATCATCTTGCAACTTATACATTGATGTCCTTGGTGGTGCAACAGGTTAATTTGAGATTTTTCCTAAAGAAAAAGAGGATATATTTTCAAATTTGATTTATTATCTTGCCTTTAAACATTTTTGTAATAAGTAATTGCAAAAATAACCATAACCAACTTTATTATATGTAAATAATAAATAAATATTTTTTTTATGAGATTGATGTCAATTTTGAAATGGGATATAAAATAGACTATCATCTATCTTTATGACATTGGACATCATGAAAATCGTGTACTCTCTATATTTTATAACATGAATATATGACTTGGATTCGATGGTCTTGTTTTCTCAGTGTTTATAGTGAACAGATTGTGTAGTTGAACTCATAAATAGAATGCCCTCCCTACTTGAAATCAATATATCAAACATGAACAAAACAAACTCATTATAGCCTCAATTAAGGCATAATATTTAATGATAATATGCCAATACGTGTTATAATCCCAAGCTACATGATGTTGGAAACAACCTGTTAATGTGAAGTCGAAATTTGGTCTTATGTTAATTTTCCTCTATATAAATAAATAGTAATATTACTTAACCCTTTTTTTGGGATAATAACTAATTAGGAAATTGAATAATCACGGGGATGTGAATTTGATCCTTTTCCTCTATATCATTATGATGGAATTAGTGTAACATTAAAAAATTAAAACATGTATTTGTATAATTTTTATGAGAGTTATATTTCTCACAGTTTTTCTAACTATAAAATTATTATATATGGGTTATATGTTATTATGATAATAATTATTTTGGAAACAAGTTCTTCATATAAATAATCAGTAATGGACAATTCATCATCAATTATTTGGAAATATAGCATGAGAAAAGGAAATTGGAGGGCTGGAAAGCTTATTATAGTCCTTGAAAATAATTGAAGTTGATATATTTTGAGCATGAGTAAAAGAGTGTTCCTCTTTGAGTCTCTCACACAATTATTATTTACATGGATGTGAGGTTTGGGGTTGCAATATATCTAGAGAATGTGGAGCAGGGTTGAGCTGATCCAAAAGAAATTTATAATGTGGAAATGCTCCCTAGTATTTCTCCCATCGAAAGCATGACTACGACTAGGTATCCCATGTATAAGAAAAATATATACAACATGGAAGCCATGACTTATCCTAAAATATCTTCTTACTCTAGCCAAAATCCCCACTTCCAGCTCAAGTAAGGATGACATAAGGATACCTAGTCTTGGCTAGACCATTGGGGGATAAAGAATGAGATCATCTTGAAGAATATGGATAATATTAAAAATATTATTACTTCCAAATTTAAGGACAAGTTGTGGGACGATAAGAAGTTAGAGGTAAAAAGGAATCTAAGATATTATAAGGAGGTGATCAACCCCAATCTCAAAAATTAGAATTATCTTTCAAGAAAATGAACATTGCAAAGATAAGAACTTATTCTCATAAGGTCAAGGGAAATTGAGCAGTTGTCTATTCCCAAAACACCTTGGGATGAAAGAGTTTGTCACCTTAGAGATACTAAGAAAGTTGAAGCTGAAAAACACTTTCTCTTTTGATTGCCTAACTCTTACTCACATTAGTTCTAATTTTAATAATCTTTGTCACACTATAAACCTTTGTGAATTTTTGAGTCAGCAAAATCTAAGAAGATCTAGGAGTGTTTCTCTCCCTTATTTCCAATCACATAAATAAATTGTTAAAAATTCTCAATTAATACCTTACTTTCATAAATTCTGATAAATCATAGTGGTCTTAATAGATGTTAATCATCATCATTATCATCATTATATAAATATTTATAAAAAATAAATCAATATATTTTTTATTTTTTATTTTTGAAAAAAACATTACAATATAATCCAACCATACCAGGTATATTAAACAACTTGGAAATTCAATGATTAATTTAGAGTAATAGTTAATTGATGTAATATTGATGTATTTATTACTCATATGACGTTGGGCGTAGAATAATATTTGACCAGATGCATGAGATTATTATTAGGAAGATTCCTCTTTGAGCACGAGTTTAGAGGAGGTTTACAAATTTTAGGTTTACAAACTAATGCCAGGTTATATTTTTAGTGTTTTTTAGTTGTACTAATCATGATTAACTTTTTTTCCCACATAATCCATATGTTTGGAGCCTTGGAACAAATAACGTGATGACATAGGCCTTTTTTTGGGGCTACCATATGTACTCGTAGGTTAGAAGTTGAATGATCTATAAGATAGCCACGGGAGTGTTATTTTTTTAAGTATTTAGAGTGTAAAATATGTTTTGATTCTATACTTGAAATATCATATATAAATATTTTACGTTTATATATAAAGAGGAGAGGGGCAGGGGAGCAAAATGTATGCGTAATGAAAATAAATTCAATTATATTTTATAATATTTTTAAAAATATCAAAATATACTAAAATGAACATCAATCATGAGTATTACATATTAAAAAAGTAAAAAATGGGAACCAGACATTTTAAAAATATAGGATTGGTCAGATGACTCAAAAGCACTTAACAATGACCAATAACCCCATGCAAGAACATGTCAATCATTAATAAAAAACAAATTTGATTAATAACTATATTAATATATCATTTTACAAACCCTAGTTGTCTGATAATAAAAATAAACTAAGAAACTTTTGAAATCTTTAAACTAAAAATATACTAGAATGAAAATAAAATTAGATGATGGAACATCAATGACAATTAATTATAATATTAAATAATATTTAGTGTATTTAAATTATATATAATAGAATATTTAATGATTATTGTATGATGTTTGTTAATAGGTGCACTAAACATATGTATATGTGTATTTAGGTGTGGATTTAGATAAATTTTAAATTCATATTGATAAGTATTTTAAACAATAACTAATAAAAATGGGTAACTAAACATGATTTATAATAATCTAATTAATAAAAATATATGGTTTTTTTAAGTAATAAAAGATAATATAAATGAAGTAATAGGAGGTAGTTAGGGTTTCAAAATTCTTGAAATAATGTTTGGTTCAAATGGTTTTCAGAGGGGAGGGAGTGGAGCTCCTTCCTATAGAAATATTGTAGTTGACAAAGGCAAAGGATTTAAGGTAGGTTTTAAAATTTCCGCAGAGGGATTTACATGCACGAGTAAGGGAGTCGATGGGGTAGGTAGTCAAGGTTTAATTGGTCTAAGAAAATATGGGGACAAAATTACAACAACAGACTTACCAG
>APFE031412663.1:152848-184845 GCA_000404065.3 Pinus taeda | reverse complement strand
AAACAGACTCCAGCCTTGTATGTCAACTTAAGAAATCTCTTTATGGTCTCAAGCAAGCTCCTCGGGCTTGGTATTCCAAAATGGATAGCTTTCTTTTAGAATCTGGCTTTTTCTAGGTGTTATTCTGACAATACTGTCTACACCAAGAAAGTGGGCAACTCTCTTATCATCCTTGTTCTTTATGTTGATGATCTTATTCTTACTGGTAGTGATCCCAACCTTATACACCATGTGAAGTCCAGCCTTAAAAAGAAATTTGAAATGACAGACTTAGGACACTTACACTATTTTCTCGGTCTTCAAGTCTTGCAATCCAAGAAGGGTATTTCCCTTTCCCAGTCCAAGTATGCTTGTGATATTCTTCGTAATTTTCACATGGAAGATTGTAAGCCAGCTCCTTCTCCCTTTCAGTCTTGAGTCAAAATTTCATTCACTTGTACTTCCCCTGAAGTTGATGCTACCTTATACCGTCGACTTGTAGGAAAACTTTTGTATCTAACCCATACACATCCTGACCTTTCCTTTGTTGTTGGCCTTGTTGCTCGGTTTATGCAAAACCCACGTGAAAGTCATTGGAAAGCAGCTAAAAGAATACTTTGTTATGTTCGAGGAACCATTCAGTTTGGAATTCATTACAGTGCTGAAGCATCTCCTTTATTGGTTGGTTTCACTGATTTCGATTGGGCTGGTGACCCTGATTATCGGAAGTTTGCTGCCGGTTATGTGTTTACTCTTGGTTCAGGACCTATTACATGGGCTTGCAAGAAACAAGGTGCCATTTCTCTTTCTTCAGTAGAAGCAGAGTATCGTGGTGCCATAGAAGCTAGTAAGGAAGCCTTCTGGCTTTGTCAGATCCTATCAGAGTTTGGCTTTCAGCAGCAGCATCCGACTACACTTTGGTGTGATAATCAAAGTGCCATTCAACTATGCAAAGATCTAGTTCAACATCAGCGTAGCAAACACATTGAACTACACATGCACTTCATCAGAAAGCTCATTCATGACCATGTTCTTGAAGTGCAATATTGTTCAACAGATGATCAGGTTGCAGACATCTTCACAAAGGCTCTCACAGAGCGAAGTTCACTAAACTTCGATATATGCTTGGAGTTCAGGAAGTTGTCACTAAGGGGGGATAGGCTCTAGTGCCTCCTTATTTCTCCTATTGTGTCATATTTGTAAATCCTTCAATCCTATCCCAAGTTGTTCTTAAGGGGGGATGTTAGGATATTCCGACACGTAGGAATAGTAAAGTATAACTTGGTCTAGTATAGAGTTAGGTAAAGTGTGTTTCTTTAACATGTACATTTGTAACTTACAATCCGACGGTCACGATATGTAGTGATCCGACGGTTCATTCTCTCCTTGGTATTACTGACACTTGATCCGTGGCTTAACACCCGATTGGTCCATGATCTCTATTTCAAGAGCATGGAGGGTCATTTGTAGGTTAACTGTTCATGAGAGAAGCTTATGTAAAATTTCATTCTTTTATTAATAAATTACCTGAAGTGGCCATGTTGGCTCAGGCCGTGGATTGTTTCCCTCTTTGAGGGTTTTAACCACGTCAAAAATACTGGTGTAGTGATCTATGATCTGTTTGTGAGCGGTGTCCTTTGGTTTTTTGTCTGAGGAACTTACCCTGTAAATTCCTACATCATGGTGAGCTAGATGCTCCTACATCAAATTTCTTATGGAGAGGAACTGAGGACAATAGGAAATGGGTGCTAGTTGCCTAGAACATGATATGCAAACCAAAATTTTTGGTCACCTAGGCTTACAGGATAAAAATATTGTTAATAGAGAGTGTGTAGAAAAGCTCTGGTGGCGATGGTTAAAGGGGGGGTTCTTCACCTTGGGCTTAGCTTTGGAGGGTGAAATATGCCCAGAATTGGCTCGCACAAGACCTTGTATGTATTTCTGCAATAGTTAAAGGATCGACAATATGAAGTTTAGCCTGGGGAAACAGGGAAATCATATGGAAACATTGTTTCTAAGAGGTTAGAATTGGAAGATCATCCTTGTTCTAGGAGGATGCTTGACAGCAACAACCCAACTTAAGCAATAAAGTGTGGCACCCAATTCAAAGGTTGATTGAGAGTCAGAACTGAATTAAAGTGCACCATTTATGGGAATAGAGGATTGAGGGTAATAAATGGCAAAGATGGAACCTTAGTATCTTTCGGGAGCCTAGTCAAAATGAGGAGGTGCTCCAAGAAATAGTAAGAGAATTAAGAGAAGAGTCCTATGTTTTGATGACCAAGATCAACTGAGATGGGGGAAAAGGTGAGCAGGTAATTTAATCTTAAAGAGGCTATAACTTATATTAAAGGTCACCAATGTGAGACAACGAATCTAGTGTAGGCGAGAATATGGTCATCACCTCAATGGCACAAAATTAAAACTTTCATGTGGCTAGTTTTTCATAGGAAAGTTCTGACATGGGAAAATATAGTGAAAAGAGGTTTTGTTGGGGCTTTATAGTGTTATCTCTACGAATAAAAGGAGAAGAATCTCAACCACTTATTGAACACATGCAATTATAATTCTATTATCTGGAACTAGTTGGGTCTTGTTTTTAGGAAAATTGATAGAATCAAGGATAACATACAAGATACTATTAAAAAATGGTGAGAGAACTACACTAAGAATGAAATGATAAATCTCACCTAGTGCCTGGCCCCAGGATTTATAATTTGGTATGTTGAATTAATCACCAATTGAAGGAAATGGTAATCAATAGAGGATTAAAGGTTAATCATGAGAAACCTTCAACGCAGGAGGTAAGAATCCTAAAATTAGTAGAGTTGGATAATTTTGGTACGCGGGTATCTCGAGCAAAGGAATGTTGAATACAAATGGGTTCATCAATCTAGATTCCTCCACCCTAAGGCTTCTTCAAGCTGGATTTTTATGGGGATTCAAAGGAAACCCCCGAAGATATGGGTGCTAGAGGAGTTATAAGAGACTAGAAAGGGAAGATTTAAAGGTTATATTTCATTAACTTGGGACATGCTTCTGACAATGCAACTGAATTCCACGCCCTAGAATAAGGGCTAGAAATTTTGGTAAGAGAAAGGATGGTCAATGTTACTTTAGAGGGGGATTTGAAGATTGTCGTCCAAGTGGCAAGGAGGCTACAATGTCGCCCACAGGCAAGCAAGGTAACAAGAAAATGACGTTTGGAACAATTAACCCAACACATTCAACAACACCTAAATACTATTCTAACGGTGGAATTCATCCTAGTTGAAAGGTCAGCAAACACGATGGCAGATAGGATAGCCAACAAAGGGGTCACCAACTCACAGATGTATTAGGACGTGACATGGATGGACCTCTAGGAGGGACAACTAAGAGATGACTATCAGAGGTTGGAGGAGAAGGTCAACTCTGTGGCTGCTGAAATGCAGTATAGAGTAGAGGTGGGATAGGACCCGGGTAGATCTCCATCTTCTCACACGATTAATTAAACCTATATTATGGAAGAGAAAGGAATAGAAAAATGAGGAAGGAGATGGGACATGTAGAGAAATTGCATGGACAAGGTGGCGGCTAAATAATGTAAGCTTATGAACATTCATATCAAGATTTGTAATGTAGGATGGTCAATAATTGATAAGAAGGAGATTGAGAGGTGGGAAGGTACGAGAATTTTGTAGGATACATACAAAGGGAGGAAAATGGTGATAATGAGCTTGTCAATTTCACTAAGAATGGTGAACAAAAGGGTGATATGGAGAAATCTTACGTGAGAAGACAATCCTATCATCGACACATCAGAGATTAGATCCATAGCATCGAAGAGTGAGATGGTAAGCCTCGACAAGCAAGAAGGATAGGGTAGTCTAGCTGAAGGGCTCTAAATTCTTGGCTTAATGTCATTTATACCAAGTTGTGTTTGGAAATTGAGAATTGTTGGATCATTAGGGTACCAATAATAACTATTTTCTAGTGGGAAAGGCTAATTGAGGCAATCGATTTTAGGATGGGAAGGGTAAGATATTTGGTGGGAAGGTCAAGGTGGAGACCCAGGGCAGAGGAAAAGGGGGAGGGAAGAAACAAACACACTAGCATGGAAATGGTTGCGAGAGAAGCAATAAAGGTGTTCCCCTCCATTATCCCATAAAAAGGAAATTAAATGGTGGAGGTTTGGGAGAATGAGGTGCACCAATAGAGGAAATTTATCCCCATTAGTCAAATTGAGGAGGAGGTCAATTGGATCACTGACACTTGTGAGAAAAGGACCAAGTGACCCTCTACCATAAAACCTTGGAAATAACTTGGCAGGCTAAGACCATGACGGGAAATTTGCTGATGGAGGGCGCCGAGGGCTGGGTGAAAGGCTAGGAGGATATCTGGAGTCAAATGAGAGCCATAAATCAATGATTTGGAGGGATCAAATTTACTCTAAAGATGTTGATAAATATTGAGAAGTTGCAGGATGGCTACATAGATGACTTTCAAGACATGTTTAACATTTATCAGAAGTATATACATAACATTAACATTACTCTCGAGGAAGAAAAAGGAGAACCAACGTGCCTCACGATGTTTAAGGAAAGAGAGGTAGGAGACTTTGATTTATCCACGATGACGAATCCTATAGTAGCTCCTGTGAAAGCTTTGACTAATGAGGATCCTACAAAATGAGGTTCGAGAAAGCAACAATTATGTTCATCCAGTTTACTCTTATAGCATATTACTTAGATATTAATATTAATAGGCAATATAGAAGTTTTTTTTATTAATTTCATGTCTGGGGAAAAGGGATGTTAATTAGACAAACTTGATAGGAATGTTAGTAGTAACAATAAGTTTTTTAAGTTGAACATGAGACAAAAGAAACTTATATTTTTATTGGACACTGGTTGTATTGAGAGTGTGTATTTTGGAAGTTGGTCTGGTATCTAATATGGTAGACCAATTGCCATTTTTTATTGTGATTTTATTGAAGTAATATAAAGAGTTTATGCTTAATTACAAATAAATAAATAAATAAATATAAATATTATAAAATTAAAAGGTGATATAATTAATATTTAAAATAGGGTAAAGTCACAGTAGACTACAAACAGTTGAGGAGGTCTTGTTATAAAAATGTGACTTAGGATCAAACCTATGACGATGGTGTGCCCTGTGCTAGGAGGAGGAGAACATGCTAATAATCCAATCATATTAGGTTGTTTGGCTCAGGCTGGTGTGACCATGGTGACTTAAAGCCATAGATGCCCCTCTTTGGTCTCAACCATAAGTCAAGCCTCGAGGATCACAAACAACTGACAATATAATATATATATATATATAATATATATATATATATAATATATAAATATAAATAATATAATATATAGATAATATATTGTACACTAACACTAGACACTAACATGCACATAATAAAAAAAAATTAAATTTATAACTATTTATTCCTACCGTGGCACAATACCACGAGACTATATCGCACTTGCCACATTAGATTATTGTAAGGTTCAACATTAAGTAGAGGGATTGATATGATTTGAAAGGAATATGAATGCCCTGTCTGGCAGATTTATGGAGTTGATGATCCTGCCCTGTCACATGCTGACTTGGAAACACCAACTGTACACAAGCTGAAATGATATTGTGCGATCTGGTCTGTAACATTAATTTGACAGTTCGGTTCTCTGCCATAGGACTAGGGCATTAATGTTGGAGGTCGCATCAATGCGGGATTTGCAGAGGTTAATCCAAGGATCCAAGTGAGGGTTGATAACCCTAACCTCTTCTTTGCCTATCAGCTCTGTTCCTTTCTCATTTACGTTAAGTTGTTCTATGTGTGTGTTGCACTCTGTAACCATGTCAAACTCGGCAATGAAGCTATGGTGATTCTATTAACAGTTCCGATTCATGGCGTATTTTTGTGGTGGCATCAAATGCCCTCATCTCATCTTTGCGGGGTAAATGCATGGTAATTCCTTAACTCTTCTCTGCTCATGCCCTATAAATTTTACAGTCCTTCAGCCTTTTGGTGTTAATGGTTACTGACATTATTGATTGCAGGCCTACTATGGTTGCCGCCACTCCCACCAGCAAGACCACAAACATGCCAAGAGCATCTCCCTCCCAAGGTAAGGGTTCTGACCTGGAACTTGAATATTTGACCATTTGCAAGCTTGTTTGTAAGAAATCTTAATTACCACTTGGCATTTCAGGCCCTCAGCTCTTCCTTGACTAGAAAGGTTCTCCTTCACATAAGAGATGATGGCATAATATTTTTTCCCATTATAATTTCTTACTTTCGAGGTTATGTTTTTGGTAGCCGAGTCTCTAAATTCTTGATGTGGCTTTATAGGTATGCATTGTGACTAATAGTCTTTCTGGAATGAACTATAAAGGTTTCCTAACAGAGTTCCCATCCTCCTTGTTCCAACTTGATGTCTTGAGTCCTTATCACGATTGATGAGAATGGAAGAGTTTATTATTTTGTTCTTCAAAAAAGACAGTTAAGGTTTTCTCTTAAATTATTAAGGGTTTTGCTGGCCTTAAGCGAAGCTCGGCCAACCCTCGTTGAATGTATCAATTGACGTTTACAATTCTTGCTACTGTAATTTATAGTTTATTTTATTTATGCTTAACTGAGTCTAGTTAATTGCCAATTTACTATGCCTAGACTTTGTAATTATATAACAACTACTCGTTGAGAGTTTATGAAATTTTAGTTTTCTTTCTGGTTTAGAGGCTGTAAAGGCCTGAGATGTCGCTTTGGGATTTTATTACATTGACCCAGACCAGTCTCTGTCTGCTCCTCAGGAATTTGATGTAGATTCGGTTCTGGGTCCTATCTGTTGATAATTTCATACATATACATATACATATACATATATCTATATCTATATATATATATTTCAACTTTACTGCTCTGTCGATTTGAATTCATGTTTCAGAACTTCGCTGATCTTTAACTGAGATCATGATTGTCTACTAATTAGGAAATGTATTCTTTATGTACACAATATCTTTACTGAGTTTATTGTTAACATTAGAAAATCTTTTTCGATGTTCATGGAATACCGTAGAAATTCAATTGCTATGTTTAGATGGTAAAGACTAAATATCTCACTAACTGAAGGAATTAAATATATTTGTCACTTAGCTATCATTCTGTAGAAGTTTCTATATTTGTTCTTTTGGGAAGTTTCAGAAGAAAAATGGTCTACAAGAAATTGTCAATATCTATTCTCTACGTAAATATTTAAATAGTAAAGTACTATATATTTTATGATTCTAGGAATACCTAGTTCAGGCATAAAGTAAAGTTACAAAATCATGTAATTTAGGAAACATGTAATATCAACTATACCCTTAATCAAAATACCATAATTCTTGTTAAATCATAACAAATATTTCCTCGTTTCCATTCTCAGAGCATGCTTAAACATTTAACTTATAATAATGCTTTATGGTAAATACGTACTAAATCTAAAATAGTCACTTATCTGTATCTGATTGATTTTAGAATTGCATAAAATATTCTTTGTTTTCTTGGAAGGTCTCACCACCCAGCCATGGACTTGGAAATTACGTCCAGTGTTCCCCCTCCGAACACTTCCTGCTCCTGACAGTCTCTAGACATTGACAACCTAGTATCTTGGGATTTAGGACTATCGTCTGGCCTCAAGTCACATACCAGTTTACACATTTGCCATTGTCATGTTCCCACTAGTTCCTCCTACCTAGCTCTAGGAAAATTCAAGCAACCCCCTGCTTTTCTTCCCCTCCTCCCTTTAGGAAGGGATATGGAAAGTGTTTCTTAACTGTTCAAGGAGTTATTGTAACTGTTTCTATTCAGTTTTCTTAATCACACATTAATCAATTTCTTTTAAAAAAGTATCATGATGTTTCAGTTTCTTTTCTAGTCTTAGTTTCTTAACAATTGTGTTAAGAAAAATTAAAAGTTCTAAAGTTTTGTGTAAAAATTGGTAAAAACAAAAGCAAATATTGAGCAACAAGGGGTGTTATAGCTCTCCCCCCTTATGAGGAACTCTGTCCTCGGTTTTCTTCTGAGAAAATAATGTCGGATAAGCCTGCAGCATGGTATCCTCTTCCTCCCAAGTGGCCTCTTCCAGGCAAAAGTGCTTCCATTGCACTCAAACTTGGGGGATGCTTCACTTCCATAAGGTGGTTTCTCTCTGATCTAGAATACAAAGAGGTTCTGCCAGGAACTCTTCCTCGGGCTTGACCTGCACAATTTACAACTTGTTGTTAGAATTGCACCAAATAGCAATTTAATGTCACATATTCATTTGTTTTATTACCTGTATACTTTCCCAACTAATTATGTGCTGAGGGTTGTATATATATATTTTTAGCAAAGAGACATGAAAAAACATTGTGAACCTGGATCTGGCTAGGGAGTGCTAATTTGTATGCCACTGTTCCAATGCATTCCAATATTTGGAATGATCTGCAGTACTAGGGTGCCAACTTGGCACAAGCCTTCCACTGTAAGGTGTTTTTCGGGGTTTAACTTTTAAGTACACATGGTCCCCTAGCTGAAATTCTTTATGAGTCATTTTTTTTATCAGCATAAACATTTTTCCTATCCTGAGCAGCTTTTAAGTTCTGGCGAACCTTTTTCACTGTGGCCTCCATTTCAGCTAACATATCAGGACCCAATGCTAACCTATTATCTAGGTTATTCCAGTCTGTGGGTACTCGAAACTTCCTTCCATACAACAACTCGAAAGGGCTCATGCCTAAAGATTCATGTTGGCCAGTGTTATAGGCGAATTCCACTAAATGGAGGTAGTCTTCCCACTTGTGTGGTTACTGCATAACAATCATCCTTAACATGTCTTATAGGACTTGATTCACTTGTTCTATTGGGCCATTTGTTTGTAGATGGTAGGCAGTACTGAATTGAATTTGGGTACCCAATCTAGCAAAGAGTGTTTTCCAAAATGTGGATGTAAACTTCACATCCCTGTTAGAAATCACAACCCAAAGTATTCCATGTAATCGAAAGATTTCCCGCATGAATATATCCACGATCTCTATAGTCTTGTAGGTGGATTTCACAGGTATAAAATGGGTTGTTTTACTTAGATTTTCCACTACCACCATGATTGAATCATGTTTCTTCTTAGTGCGTGGTAGTCCAGTAATAAAATCTAGAGTGATTATCCCCCATTTCCACTCGGGGATGGGTAACGGTTGCAGTAGACCAGCGGGATGCTGATGCTCTGCCTTCACCAACTGACACTCCAAACACTTTGATAAGTATTCCACAACATCATTCCTCAAGCTTGACCAGAAATAACTTTTCCGGATGGTTGTCAAAAGTTTCTAGTATCCTGGGTGAGTGGCATAAGGCTTCCTGTGAAATTCATCCAGTAACAATTGTTTGATAGAATTTTGGTTGGGAATATAAATTGTGTTTTTGAATGTTAACATTTTATATGAAGTTATATCATAGTCAGATTATTTTCCCTTCTTCTGATCCTTAGTTGCTTGTTGCCACAAAAATTCATATTCCAGGTCCTTGAGGGATGCTTCCCTAATAATTTTCAGAAGGTTAGATTGTATATGACTGAATTGTATTTCATATACACAATGCATTTTCCTACTTAATACATCCACCACTCGATTTTATTTTCCTTTAAGGTGCTTCATTTCAAAGTCAAATTTGCTGAGAAAAGCGGTCCACCTGGCCTAAGAGCATTTAAACTAGATTGATTAAAGAAATTTGTTAAACTGCTATGATCGGTTAACAACAAAAACTTCTTTCCTAGAAGGTAGTGTGGCCACATTTTAAGTGCGTGCACTACTACGGTTAGCTCCAGATCATAAACAGAGTACCGCTACTCATAGCCCTTCAATTTACTTGATTCATATGATATGACCTTCCCTTCTTGAGTCAAAACACCACTGACCCCCTCTTTACCTGCATTTGTACATACTATGAATGAATTTTCCAGATCTTCTACCTTTAGCACTAGTACAATGGTGAGTAATTATTTTAACTGATTAAAAATTTGATAGCAATATGTTGCCCAATTAAAAGTACACCCCCTTTTTTCTGTAGTAAGGTTATAGGAAAACATATCTTTGAACTTTTCTTAATGAATCGGCGGTAATAACCTGCCAGGCTAAAAAATGACCTAATTTCTACAACATTTTTTAGGGCTATCCATTCCATTATAGTTGTGATATTTTCTAGATCTACCACTATACCCTCAGCTGATATAACATGGCCTAAATACTGAATCTTGTCTTTATAAAAATCACACTTGCTATATTTAGCATACAACTAATTGTCTCGCAAAATTTGTAAAACCATTCTCAAGTGCTTTTTGTGCTCTTCCTGATTTTTCGAATAAATTAATATATCATCAATAAAAATCAGTACAAATTTATCTAGGAAGGGCTGAAATATGTTGTGCATCAGGCTCATGAATGTGGCTGGGGTGTTTGTAAGGCCGAAGGGTAGTACTACGAACTCATAATGGCCATAACAAGTTCGGAAGGAAGTTTTACAAATGTCTTCATCCTTTATTCGGATTTGGTGGTTACCTGACCTTAGATCATTTTTAGAGAATATGCTACCCCCCTGCACTTATTCAAATAAGTCATCAATACAAGGTAAAGGGTACTGATTTTTGATGGTAAGTTTATTTAGTTGTCACTAGTTGATGCATAGTCTTAAGGTCCCGTCCTTTTTTTTGAACAAACAACACAAATGCTCCCCAAGGTGATACACTAGGGTGAATGTACCCTTTATCTAGAAGTTCTTGAAGCTGCATTTTGAGTTCTGCTAACTCTGGGACACTCATGTAGTATGGAGTCTTGGAAATAGGGGCTGCTGCAGGTATTAGTTCAATGGTAAAATCAATATAACGTCTACGTGGAAATCCAGGAATGGATTTCGGAAATACATCCACAAAATCCTGAATTATAGGGATACTTTATAATGAATTCATTTTGTTTTTTCCATTAGAGTATCCAACTTGGACAGCATAAATCTGACAACCTTTCCTTATTTATTTCCCTAGCTGATTTGCAGTAATAGGGCATAACTTCAAATTTTTCTTGATTCCTTTAATTTCCTTTCTTTGTCCTGGTTCTGTAAGGTAGCTTACATATTTCGCCTTACAATCTACCAGGGACCAACACCCTTCCAACTAGTCCATTCCAATTAGTACATCATACGATGCTAAGGGCAATATATTTAGATTAACATGGATGGTCTATCTTGAAATTGTTATCGGACAATTTTCTGTTTTTGCAAATACTTTTCTCTTAGCTCCCATGGCTAATTGGGCAGCCATGATTTCTTCAATCTGCTGCTTGGCAGCTGACATTTCTCTATTATTTTGGGGCTAATATAACTTAGGCTAGCATCTGGATCAAATAAAACAGAAAAAGGTTGATCAACAGCCATACCTTTGCATTCGATCATGGTGGGTTGGTATTCTGCTTGGTGATCGTCCAGAGTGACATTAATTCTCGATACTTCTTGCTATATCTTTGACTGTGGAGGCTTCCTGGATATTGGAAAGTTGTTTCGTTCGAGCTCTGTCTGGGAAATTCTTATAATAATGAGACTCCCCACATCCCCACCATTGCAGAAGTTGTTTTGGTTGTTGATCAGTTGCAGGTTTGCTGATTCCCTCTGACTCTTTACTTTCAGGGTATGATGGAAATATGGGCGGATTCCTAGTAAACTTCCCAAAGGGTTTTGCTGATTATTCTGACCATTTACTATTTTATGTTGTCCATTTGGGGGTAAACTCTTCATTCTTCTTTGTGAAGCTCCCTTGGGTGCTTCACTTTTCTATTTCATCTGTTGGTAACAAATACAAGCTTTTCGTACCGCATCATCCATCGTTCCAAGGATAGTCAAATTCTAATTTCTCTTTCATGAAATTTAGGAGACTGCTAATAAACTGTTGAATTTTGGCTTTTTCCTCCTACATGTATGGGACATATCGTAACAAGGAGGTGAACCATTTCATATATTCATCCATGGTCAAGTTTCCCAACCTTAGCTCATGAAACTCGGCTTTTTCATCGTAATAATGCTCAGTCAAGTAGTTGTCCTTAAAATGTTTCTAGAATTCTTGCCACATCACTTGTTCTTCATTAATCTTTCTCATTGTTTTAATTTCCTCCCACCAGAGAGTGGCCTTTCCCAGTAACTGGTAAACTGTCGATTATGCTTTGAGTTTGTCTGTATATTCATAAATTTGGAAATATTTACCCATGTCAATCAGCCATGCTTCAATTGCCTCTTCAGATTCTCCCTCGAACAGTGATGGTTTTATTTTTTTAAACTTGCCTTGTAATTCCATCTTCTGTCTTTTAGTCTTTCTTTGATCTGAAACGTTATCTGAATGCCTCTCTTCATCCTCCTTATGTCTTTCTGCTGATTTTGCATTTTCTTCGCCTTGATGGGTTATTGGGGTTTTTTTCTCTATCCTCCATATTGGGATCAGGTCCTCGCTGATTCTATTGGTCAAATAAGCTTTTGAGAATCTTTTCCTCTTCCTACCTTAGATGTTCATTTTCTGTCCTTAAATTCGTCATTTCTGCACGTAACTACTGCACAATTTCCAGCAAGGCAGTGTTGGCTTGCCGAGATTCCTCTCCTAGATGTATCCAGATATCCAGATTGGCCTACACATAAGGCACCTCCAGCTGGTTTGATAATCTGGGGTCCCTCTACATTTTGTACTTTGATGTGGACTTTAGCCCTTAATTCTTTATCTCTTTGTGTTCACAGTTTCCAAACTTAGTTGTTTATTGCAAAAAAATTTCTGATTTTAATTAAACATACAATATTTATCCTATATGTCTTAGTGTTTGAGCCTAGGCTCTGATACCATCTGTAACACTTAACACTAACACTAACATGCACATAATAAAAAAATTGACATTTGTAACTATCTATTCCTACCGTGGCACAATACCACAAGACTATATCACACTTGTCACATTAGATTATTGTAAGGTTTAACATTGAGTAGAGGGATTAATGTGATTTGAAAGGAATATGAATGCCCTGTCTCACAGATCTATGGAGATGATGATCCTGCCTCATCACACGCTGACTTGGAAACACCGCTTGTACGCATGATGAAATGATATCATGCCATCTAGTCTGTAACATTAATTTGACAATCCAGTTCTCCGCGAGAGGACTAGGGCATTAATGCGAGAGGTCGCTTCATCATGGGATCTACAAAGGTTAAGTGAGGGTTGATAACCCTAACCTCTTCTTTGCCTATCAACTCTATTCCTTTCTCATTTGCGTTATGTTGTTATGTGTGTGTGTTGCGCTCTGTAACCATTTCGAACTCGGCACTCAAGCTATGGTGATTCTATTAACAGTTCTAGTTCATGGCATATTTTCATGGTGGCATCGAATGTCCTCGCCTCATCTTTTCTAGGAAAATGCATGGTAATTCCTTAACTCTTCTCTGCTCATGCCCTGCAAATTTTACAGTCCTTTAGCCTTTTGGTGTTAATGGTTGCTCATGCTATCAATTGTAGGCCTACTATGGTTGCCACCACTCCCTCCAGCTGGACCGCAAGCGTGCTAGGAGCATCTCCCTCTTGAGGTAAAGGTTCAGACCTGGAACTTGAACATTCAACCATTTGCGAGCTTGTTTGTAAGAAACATTTATTACCACTTGGCATTTTAGGCACTCAGCTCTTCCGCAACTGGAAAGTTTCTCCTTCAGGTAAGAGATGATGGCATAATACTTTTTCCCATTAGAATTTCTTACTTTCGAGGTTATGTTTTTGGTAGTTGAGTCTCTAAATTCTTGATGTGGCTTTACAGGTATGCTTTGTGATTAGCAGCCTTTTTGGAATGAACTATAAAGGCTTCCTAACATAGTTCCCATCCTCCTTGTTCCAGGTTGGTGTCTTGAGTCCTTATAGCGATTGATGAGAATGGAAGAGTTTATCATTTTGTTCTTTGAAAAAGACATTTAAGGTTTGCTCTTAAATTATTAAGGGTTTTTCTCACCTTGAGCGAAGCTCAGCTAACCCTCGTCGAATGTATCAATTGATGTTTACAATTCGTACTACTATAATTTATAGTTTAGTTTATTTATGATTAACTGAGTCTCATTAATTGTCGATTTACCATGCCTGTACTTTGTAATTATATAACAACTTCTCATTGAGGGTTTATGAAAATTTAGTTTTCTTTCTAGTTTAGAGGCAGTAAAGGCCTAAGATGTCACTTTGGAATTTTATTACATTGAGCCAGTCCAGTCTCAGTCTATTCCTCAGGAAATCGATGGAGTTTCGGTTTTGGGCCCTATCTATTGATAATTTCATATACATATATATATTTTCAGAGTTCTTTCTCCTTTACTACTCTGTCGATTTGAATTCATGTTTCAGAACTTCATTGATCTTTAACTGAGATCATGATTTTCTTTTAATTAGGAAATGAATTCTTTATGTATAGAATATCTTTATCGAGTTTATTGTTAACAATAGAAAATCATTTGCCATGTTCATGGAATACTATCGAAATTCAATTGTTGGGTTTAGATGGTAAAGACTGAATATCTCACTAGGTGAAGGAATTAAATATATTTGTCACTTAGTTGTTGTTCTCTAGAAGTTTCTATAATTGTTCTTTTGGAGAGTCTTAGAAGAAAAATGGTCTATAGGAAATTGTCAATATATATTCTCTACATAAATATTTAAATAGTAAGGTACTATATATTCTATGATTCTAAGAATACCTAGTTCATGCATAAAGTAAAGTTACAAAATCACGTAATTTAGTAAACATGTAATATCAACTATACCCTTAATCAAAATGCCATAATTCTTGTTAAATGATAACAAATATTTCCTAGGTTTCCATTCTCAGATCATGCTTAAAAATTTAACTTATAATAATGCTTTCTGGTAAATAAGTACTAAATATAAAATAGTCACTTATCTGTATTTGATTGATTTTAGAAATTCATAAAATATTCTTTCATTTCCTAGAAGGTCTCATCACCCAGCCATGGACTTGGAAATTATGTCCATTATTCCCCCTCTGAGAACTTCCTCCTCCTGATAGTCTCTAGACATCCACAACCTGGTATCTTGGGCCTCAGGACTATCATCCAGCCTCAAGTCACATACTAGTTTGCCTGTTTACCATTAGCATGTTCCCACTGTTTCCTCCTACCGAGGTCTAGGAAAATTCAAGGAGCCCCCTCCTTTCCTTCCCTTCCCCACCTTGGGGAAGGGAGATGGAAACTCTTTCTTAACTGTTTGAGTTATTGTAACTGTTTCTATTCAATTTTCTTAATCACACATTAATCAATTTCTTTTAACAAAATATCATGATGTTCTAGTTTCTTTTCGAGTCTTAGTTTCTTAACAAATGTGTTAAGCAAAATTAAGAGTTCTAAAGTTCTCTGTAAAACTTTGTAAAAACAAAAGTAAATATTGCGCAATAAAGGGTGTTACACACACACACATATAGATTAATATTTATTTATTTAAATTTTAATTTCTCAATTAAATAAATAATTAAATTTAATTCCTTATTTGGTATATTTATTGCGGATAGGCCCTCTACAACCTAGTATGGGGGTAGATCTCACATAAAAAGTAAATTATGAGCAAACAAGGGGTGTCCACACACATTCATATATTATATATATAATATATATAATAATATATTATATATATATATAATAATATATATATATTTATATTTCAATTTTAATTTCTCAATTAAAAAATTAATTAAATTTAATTCCTTATTTAGTTATTTATTGCTATGAGAGGTGCTCTACAACCTAGTATGGGGGTAGATCTCACATAAAAACTTAAACATTTAAACGTAAACATAAACCAAAATGTAAACAACCCACTATGGGGTAGATCTCACATAAAAACATAAACAAGTAAATGTAAATGTAAACGTAATGTTTAACATTTAACATTTTTAATCGAATTTCGCCTCTATTTAAAAGTCAACCTAATTATTATTATGTATAAACACAATATAAATTTAAAATATAAAGAGGTTTAGAACACCCAAAAAGGATGCATGGTAAATAAGTAAAAATATAAAAACTAGAGGCATGGTATATATATATATATATATATATATATATATATATATATATATATATATATATATATATATATATATATATATATATTATATTTACTAGATTTTACTCAATAGGTATGGTAAATAAATAAAAATAAAAATATACTAGAGGTATGGTAAATAAATAAAACCTTCTTTTATATTATTCCATAAATCTCTTTATATTTACAAAAACTCAAAAATATGTTTTATTAAGGTGAAGCCTATGGGCCAAATACCATGGGACAAATAATTATTAATACCATGTGCCAAATACCATATTTATAAAAGAGGAATGATAAATAAATAAATATAAAAGAGGTATGATAAATAAATAAAAATATATCAAATAGGATTAGAAATCAACATCTAATTATATACGAAGCCTATGGGCCAAATACCATGGTAAATAAAAGAGACATGAATATAAATACAAATAAATGAGAGACATGGTAAATAAATAAAACCTCTTTTTATATTTACTCCATAAACCTCTTTATACTTACTAACACTCAAAAACTAGGCATGAGCCAAATTATTATTAATACCATACAAAAAAAATTATTAACCCTAATATTAATATTAAAAGGTTATTATTATTATTAAATCTAATACTCATATTAATATATTATATAATATTAATATTATTAAATTTAATAAATTTCAATTAATAAAATATCAAATTTGTTATATTATAATATATATTAATATATCATGCTATATATTAACTCTAGATATATATGGGAGGGAAAAACAAAGACATAGAGTGATAGAGGTGGAGAGATAGGGGGATTCACAAGTGAGAGATGGAGATAAACTTAACGATAGGGGAGAGGAGGAATGAAGAGAGAGAGGGAGACACAGATGGAGGGGGAGAGAAAGAAGGAGAGATGGAGGGAGATAGTGAGAGGATTAGAGGGCGGAAAGAGAGAGAAAGATGGGGGAAGAGAGAGGAATGTAGGAGAGAAAGGAAGAGAGAGTAAGGATGAGAGAGAGGAATTGCAAGAGAGGAGGAAAGAGGTAGGGAAGAAGAAATACATAGAGAGTATGAAGTGGAGAGAGAGGGAGTGACAAGGGAGAGATGGAGAGAGAGAGAGTATGTTTAGAGGTGAGATAAAGAAACAAATAAAGAGAGATAGAGAGAAGGGGGAGAGAGAAGGAGAGAGGGAGGAATATAGTAACATAGTTGGAGAGAGAGAGAGAGAGAGATAGAGAGAGAGTAATGGGGGAAGAGAGAGGATTGGAGGGAAAAGAGAGAGAGTGATTGGGGAATAGAAAGGGAGGTAGGAGAGAAAGGGAGAGAGAGGAAGTACGAGAGAGCAGACTTGGGAGAGAGGAGGAGAGAGGGAGGGAAGAAGAAATACATAGAGAGTGAGAAGTGAAGAGAGAGAGGGAGTGACAAGGGGGAGATTGATGCAGTCCTGGCCTGCAAAACCTATCACCTGATGCAAGCCAAGCCTGCAATACCCAGGATCTCCAATATTCCTTGCATATAAGAATGCGTCTCAACATATACTTCCAATTGACATATTAAATTCGGCAATTTCAGTCAAATTTACTCACATATACTTTCTAACAGTCATCCACTATGGTAATTACAAATTCGGATTTAACTCCATGTTGTAGCTTCATATATTCCACACCCAACATTCTTCCTCTGCGCAGATACAATGAAGAAACCAATATACATTGAACTCCAAAACAACATGCAATCACTTACCGGTTGTTTTTCCACGGATTTTGCATCAATACTGTCTACCATTCCATGCGCTGCTATTTTGCACCAAATTGAATCTTTTTCAACAGTTCCTTTGTTGGATTGCCTAAATTTGGGCTTTATATTGTAAGATGGCGCTTTTTCAATAGCGTCAATCCCCTTCGAAATTCCATTCGAATCAGCGTTCCCTTAGCTGAGTGTATAATGATTACTGCACGCTCCTCTTTCTTCTCATCCAGAATCCAGAATTCGACCAAACCCAAATTAATGGCTCTACATATATAATGCATCTGCTATTCTATATTTGATCGAAAGCGTTTCTCTTAACTATATAAGGAAAATCTACGCAGGTCCAGCGTATACTATTTCAACTGCTTTCCATTCCAATGAACACAATATCCGCCTCATGTATTCGCGGGAAAGGAACCCACTGTACGCCAATTGGTAGTCTTTTGGAAGAATGTCAGAGTCACTATGCGCACACAGAGTATTATTTCAACAGTAACGAAATGAGGTTAGCCACGATCCTTCTATGTCCACAATTCAAGCATATAACTGTTCACGCCACGCGGATGAGACATATAAATGGTCACAATTTCAATCGCCTGGAGAAGGCTGTAGAAATTTTGAATAATTTAATACATATTCAATAGAGATTATCTTGATCATGTACTATTGCGGAAAACATACACAATACATAAGCTCCTTTACGTTGATCATCAATATAGCAGCATCAATAACAATAAAACATCAAGAGCATTCACACATTAACACAGTATGTATCCCGGGGAAAGCATCTCGCTAAAAACCCCAACTATCTGTATATTAATGATTGAGTCATGTAACATTACAAAGTACAATGCTTATCACAAGCAATCCAATACCAGCTCCACCTGTTACACACAATACAGCTCAGATCTGAATCAATCACTGGCTCAAATCTCTTCCGCTGCTTGCCTGCCTCTGCTGCTCAATACCTGCACAAGAATCGGTGATAATTCCAAGGCAGCCACGTCTTTCCTTGGCTAAATCACGTGAGAACAAGCTACAATGTGGGCAAACTCATTGGCATACTCAATCCCCTGATTTGTGCAAGATCTGGTGCACAACTATAGTCACAACTGATAGCATTCTGATTCTCTAACACCTATCCCTGCTGAACTGAACATGCACTGACATGCAACTGAGTTAACTGATGTATTCATTAGTTGTATTATGAGTTAATAACTTGTGAATTAATTAATAACTAATTCACCCAACTCATCTCTAGTCTATTCGCCAGTTAGACTAAATACAACCAGTTTCACAAAGCTAAACTGAACACAACTCCATCAACTGCACCTCCATTCCACTAAACTCAACTCACTTGAGTTCTAACTGAAGTCATGCATGCAAATATTCAACTAACCCATAAGAACCACGTATTTCCTTCATTCAATTGCATGTGCCACATCCGTAGCTCGAACTGAAGTGCTCCAAGAGAATAGGACAAAGTTTATAGTCCAAATATTATTGTGAGATAATAATATTTGACTTTTCTATTTTTAGCCTGGCAGTCTAAAAATAGACTCCGCCCATATGTCTAAAAATAGAAGTCCATCTATTTTACCAACATGACCAATCATCCACAAATAGCATCCTGCAACTCATAGACCATGATCCATATGTCTAAAAATAGACATAGTCTAAAAATAGACTTGCGCCAAAAATAGCCTGCGGGCCCACTTAGTGAAGGCGACTCCTTTCCACTAAGCTCCATCATCTTGTTGCATTCTCAACAAGCATTTCTTGTTGCACACTTTTCAACAAAGGCAGTGAGGTCGCCCTTGTTACGTCCACTATCACACCAAATATCTAATGCATAGATATGCAAATCAAATGCGCCATACTTTATTGCCTGCAATCGGTTGTGCCTACAGGTTTATATATATATATGAACATGACCCTGAGTCAAACGCTGGAGAATCCGCCCTGAAACCAATAGCTGGAGAATACACTGCCCAGAAATTAGACACAGTTATATATATGTATGCGGAAACCAGGAGGACTGAGGTCGTCTGTGCATTAATGATTCGACAATTCTTCAGCAGGAAATTGACCGAGTTTAGAGGCTATATGCCACTAACTCCAAGCTTTTGTTCATACAAAATAAATATATATTGCATGCAATCAAATGTGCATGTTAGACTTGTTGACATTCTCAACCTTTTCAGCCATTATAAAAATCGATCCAAATTCATGATCGATTTACCCAGTTTCACGATTAAAATTAACGCACCCTTTGGGACAATCAATCAATTACCAATAAATTTAATTGCACAACCCATAACTTAGGAATGAGACATGATCTTCAGAAAATTAAATTTTGCATTGATACATACAACACTTACAGACTAATCTCCTTCCTTGGCCTGATTTCTAATTCATTGGCCCTTTACAAACTGCCCAAAGGCTCCCAACCAAGAACCTCTCACACTCTTTGATCTTCAATGTCTTTGAGGATTCCTAATTTATAAAACTTAGCATGATCTAAAAATCCTAAAATCACTCAACTAAAAGCTCTAACTCTACATGCAATGCATACAAAAGTCTATTGATGCTTTATTCCATCTTTTCCTGTTTTAACAACAAGAAAAGCCTCCTTATCCCATAATGATCCACATTCATTGCTTTCTACCTAAAAGCACTCCCTATTTCCTATTTTCTCATTTATTTACTTTGGAAAGGAAAATAATTCTAGAATGCTTGACCCCCTATGACTATTATTTACAATAATTTCTCTTGGGCTGAATGCTCCCGCATCAGACTCCCAAGGTAGAAAAATTTCATGATCTCCTGATCATGTGTTCAGATCTATGTTTGCCTGGATCCTATATCTTGTGTTGTAACTTTCCATTTGCCGCTGCTTCTGTTTGTTGTTCTTCTCCAGGTCTCCACACTTTATGCTGCATCGCTCCACTAGCTGCACTCTCGCAATCTTCTGTTGTCTTCCTTTTGCTGCTTCTCTTTTGTTTCACTGCTGCTGGTCTCTTCTGGGATTCCTTCATCATCATCTACCTCATCAGTTCAATTTCTTTGTCTAACAGATTTTCTCCAGCATCTTTAGTAAGACCTGTACTCACAAGACAATTGTTAGAATAAAAAATATAAGGCTTCAGTGCCCCCATGGATTTTGCTGCTGCCAGTGTTGTCTCAGCTGTCACCATAAATTTCACCCCACATGTTGCTCTAGCTGTCACTATGGATGTTGCTTCCTCCCAAACTTCCTGTCCCTCTGCAACATTCCTTTGCTTGCCACCTGCAATTTCATCTGCAACTTCATCTGCAACTTTTTCCTCTGGTTCATATGTCTCCAGCAAATATTTCAACACATAAGTCCTCTGTCTCTCCAACTCTCTTCTCTGGAGATCTAGTTTTCTATACAATTCAACAACTTCATTAGGAGTAGAACGTGGAAACTTCACACAATTTTCTATACCTTCAACAACTTTTGAACAATCATCGGCTGGTCCACCATTCTGATTGGACTCCTTCGTCTTCATTTTCTCATCATCGATCTGAACAGCCTTCAGATTCAACTCTTCTTGGACAAATTCTAAAGCTTGTTCATCTCCCTGTTCTGTACCTGCAAACATGGGCAACTCATTAGTTTTTAAATCACAAGACTTTTTAGTCTTGTTTGCTTCCCCCATTATTTCTCCAATGGAAACCTCCTCTTCCAACTCAGCTTCTCTGAGTTCTTCCCATATCAACTGTACATCCATTATCTGCTCCAGCTTCCTCAGCTCCCTTGCTAACTGCATGCCTATATGTGAATCTCTTTTCTGCTGTAGCCTCTGCCACTTCACTCTCTTCCTCAGCAGTAAACCATGTCTCTGGTCTTTCACATTTTCCTGTAACAACTCCATCAATAGCTCAAGATGAACTGCTATCTCAACTTTCTCTTTCTCATATTCTTCCTAAGTCAAGTGCTGTCTCATGCCATTCGCCTTGGCATATTTCTTCTCTTTTCTATTGTGGCCTCTTTCTGAACCTCTTCTCTCTCCTTTTATGACTTTCAGTAGTCATCTCCTTCGCCATGAGTTCCTCACCTATGAGTTGCATGAAGCCTCTACCACAACAAACTCTCTTGCTGCCACTTACCTCACCAATCCTTCCCTCCGGATCTGGTCTTTTGGTAATCATTGGTCCTCCGCTGGAACCTTTCGAGCATCCTCTACTGCTCTTGTAGGCTTCTCTCATCTGCAACTTTATTCAACCTCTGTTGAATCTTTAGGTTCTGCCGCATTCACTTAGAATCCCTTGCTAGACTCCTTGATCACTGCACTCTCTGCTACAATATTCGTCAGTTCCAAAAATCACATGCAATTAACTTAACAAAAAAAACACTTGAACCTTCAAAAAGAGCTATTCCTGCTCTGATACCACCTGATGCAAGGCAACCCTGCAAAAACCCAGAATCTTTCTACACTTGTGCATATAAAGCATGCACCTCAAATAATTGCCCAATAGCAGAAGTTTAAAATCTTCAATGAAATAAATCATTCACTGTCCAATTTTGTTTTCCTCAAGCCCAAATTAAGTTCAGACTTACATTATCATTTATTTCCAATGTTTTTCTCACGGTTCTATAAAGATCCCTATTCCAATAAATAATTACCATTGAACCCGACGTTCCCTTAGCTGAACCTTAAAAAGTTCATACTTTCTCTACATAATCCTCGCATCCATAATTGGGTCGAATAACAAAATGATGACAATAACACTGATCAGCAATATGCCAAAGTTGTTCGTTGTCGGTAAACTATCAACACACATCTGTTTAGACAAATGTCTGCCTGAGCAAAACAATGCTCCTCCGGCCCGGCATATCCATGCATGCGTAATTTATAAAAAGACAATGCATATAACTCTGTCCCAAAAATTTAAGCACAGTCTTATATATATAAGTGGAAACCATTCAATGCATTGAATTACCTCAAAAACTCACACAATGAGCCTCCTCTTACTCTCAGAACATGAGGATGTTTTTTTAACCATTTGGGCGTAATAATATACAAGCACAATTTATATAGACTGGGCGCACTGTCGCTGCTTTCTGGCCATCACGCGAACGGTTGCAAAATATAAATGAAAACCCACGTGAACAGTTGCAACTCGAACAATTATAAGGAGCGCACAGTGCCTTTCCACGCACACAGGTTTATAACCAACAACAAATATGTAATCCATTCACCCAGTTATATAATCATCAACACCACGCACATAGGTTTATAATCAACAACAAATATGCAACCCACGCAAATAGTTATGTATTTACCAGCAATTATAATTCTCGCATACAGTCATATGATTACCAGCAAATATATATGTCACTGCACGTTCGAGCCAAGATGTCTCGGCTTCCACTCGCTCCCAAATTTAAATTCTCCCAAGTGTTTCGATTCCTCCAAACAGCTGCCCAGTGCCGAGCCTAATCACTCTGTCCATAAAAAAAACAAACGTTTCCTCTGACTGTAATTAAATAAGATTACAGTGGCCATAACAAGATGTATTCAAACAAAAGAAGCGAACCAAACTGCCTCCACGCTATCAATTCACAGGAATATATATCATTCAACGCCCAATCTCTAACGTGAGAAACAGTAAAATTCTTCCATGCCATCAATTTACATGATAAAAGACTATGGCAACATATTATCCCTGATAAATGTTAAAAGCGCTGAAATTTCAGACAAAACATATGCACACAAATCACTGAATTAATTAATTAAGAAATAAAATATTTACAATAGAAATCATGGCCTATTCATGGCCTCTCATTCTTCATCCTCACTCTCACTCCATCTCTGATTTTTCAATGTCTTTGAGGATTCCTAATTTATAAAACTTAGCATGATCTAGAAATCCTAAAATCATTCCACTAAAAGCTCTAACTCTACATGCAATGCATACATATGGCAAAAGCATCTTGAGGCTTTTTCCCATCTTTTTCCCTGTTCTAAAATAGAAAAGCTTCCTTATCCCTTAATGATCCACATCCATTGCTTTTATGCCTCAAAGCTCTCCTAGTTTTATTTATTTATTTTGAGAATATCTAATTAAATCACACTTAAAAGCCTAAATATTAAACTGACTCGGAATTTAGGAAACTAATTCCACAAATGCATGATTCCCTATGTCTATTATTTACAATAATTTCCCTTTGGGCTTAATGTTCCTGCATCTGGTTGTCCCAAATGCCACCAACTTATCTCCAATACATACACATTCCACCGAATGTTTTTCCATCCAAAAGACATGTAGCTTGGGCTTCCCATGGGTCGACCTGCCCATGTTTACACCTGGCCAACCTTCCTACCAACACGTCACACCTTTTCATATATGAACTGTCGTGTCTCTCTCATGGGTCGGCTCGCCCATCGTGCAACCGACTCTAACACGACCTTCATACCTTGCATATCTCACCTGAACTGACTAGCGCAACCCAGTTCACCCGTCACATAATTCATCCATTGGTCACCTTTGCACGGTCGTTCGTCCATGTTGCACATTGGGCGGGCACTTTCCCACTCATTGCACATAACTGACCGAGTCGCCTTTCACTGATGGTGGGGTCGCACATAACTGAATGTCTCACCTCCTAGTCGCCTTTAACCCAACGCTCCATTCAAGTTGCGTTTAACTGAACGCAGACGCCCATTGCACATTTAGGCACGCTCGTACTACGTGTTTGGTTTTTCGACTCTCTCGGGTGCTCTTGACTCGAAGCCCTGACATCCTCCCCCACTCTAAATAAAGTTGTCATCCTCGACAACACCATAATCAAAAATTAAAATATCGCAAAGTATCGCTAGCTCCAACATCCAATGCCCATGCTGTCCAACTCCGCTCTCCATCGCATAAATCTCCACTAAGGCTCATGATTTCATGAAATGGGAAAGTCTCCTCAATGCATGATCATCAACCACATTTGTTGCAATCCCCACATGCTGCCCCATCGTGCAAGGCTGGTCCCTCCAACTCAAGCTACATGCTACCACTGCAACATATATTGTGTCAATCCATCATGTATCATCATCATGTGAATCTTTGCCATGATACTCCATCCCAACACAATATATCTTAGTAAAACCTCGACATATCTCTAACATAACTCCGCACAATGCTAGCCCCCATGACTCGAACTAGTTGGGTAGCTAATCCAGCTGTCACGCTCAACTCTTGAGAATGCACATCCTTATGCATTTGTGGGTAGTTTCTTTAGCATCCAGTCACAACATCAACTCGATCAAGAATGCATCCCATCTCTATCCAAATGTAAACTAAGCCATACCTAGTTCCATGAAGTAACCTCCATCTCATCTACAATATGTTGTCCATCAATGCTCTATGTAAGCCATATCCATGTCCATGAAGTAGTCCCTCATTTCATCTGCAATATGCTGTCGTTGATGTTAATGTCCTTGTGCTGCTCACGGTGATGTCCCAACAACCACATCCATCCAAGCATCATCATCATATATGCGAGAGGCCCTTTCCCCAAAAGGCCCCTTTGTCAAGGTGGTGCAATCCTCCTCATCCTCAAGGCATTGCATGCACCCCTCTCCAAAGGTCTAGTGCATAAAAAGTGCCAGGAAGTTGCCTCCATGACTCTCATCCACCCATTTATCAGATTGATGTTGCATCCTCGAGTACTCATGCATAGCAACAACCTCCTCATGTGTACAACCAAGCTTCTCAAGCTTGGCCTTCATCATCTAAAAGTCATATATGTTGATAGCCTACCTGCAAAAGTCCACAATGCCAACTGGATCTCTACCTGCATATCCTTCCCTAGCCTTTTCTTTATAAGTACTTAGACTTCCTCTCACATCATCAACCTATGAAGTCTCCCAGTAGAAGATGCACCTGCCATTTTCTCCATGATGGGTGGAACTGCCTTTCCACCTCCATCCTTCTTTTCCTTCATAGCTCTTGCAATAAAGTCGATCATTCTCTTCTCCTTTGTTACTTGAGTCACACATCTAAGTTCCCTTTGTTCCACATAGTCATGTTTCACATTTGGGTCCTTTGGATACAAAGTCATCAAAGCAATCCTTGGTCTATATCCCAAGCGACTATTCCTTGTTGTTGGAACGATCATGTTTTACCCTCTAGCTATAATCAAGAGTATGTCACAGTGCACCATCGGTATGGTTTGTGTAGCTACCAAGAAATCCTGCCCCAAAACCATAACATGATCATCCATATCAATCACCTTCAAATCCAACTTTCTAAACCACGAACCCACTCTCACTTGTGTGTTCTTCAAAACACCTGTCGCAGCTTTCATGATTGAGTTAATAGCTTTGAAAACACTCAACTCCCTTTCCAATTCAACTTTCTTCCCAAAAGATGTTGTTGCCTTCCTGCTAAGGAAACTATGTGTAGCTCCCATGTCAACCAATGCAACAAAATTCTTGCCATGTATGATCACCTGCACAAAACTCAACCTCAAGACATCTCCATCCTCCATAGGTTTTGTCTTGAGTCTTATCTCAGCAACCTTCTTCAATAATTCCACCTCAGAGTTGTCTTTCAGCTTGTGCCTCGACCTGACAGTCTTCTTAAGGTATGCAATCTCCCCTTTCGGTGCAATCCGATCTTGGTCTAGCTTGAGTTCCATCAAGCTTCGCCTTCTTCATATGTTGCTCAAGTGCACCTACTTGGCACACATTGATCTCCTCCACTCGAAGTGACCCAACCATCCGCACATCATCCTGCATGGCTCAGTAGTAAGCTCCAAGTTTGTCAATGTATTCAACCTTAGCTTCTTCTATAACAATGGGTTTACGATCAAGGAAGTCCTTCTTGATCTCTTCCTCAAGTCCCTTGACTTTATCCTGCAACAGGGCACTTCTTTCCCTTAAGCGAGCTCGTTCATCCATGAGTTCTTGGAGTTTTCGGTTGCCTCGTTGTATCTTCTTGTCAATTTCCTCAAGTTTAGTAGACCTTCCATGAAGAGTGTTCAAGGCCTTCCGCACATCCACTAACCCATCTCCAATGTGCCCCAAGAGTTCCCACTCTTGCACAAGAGCTTAATAGTGTTGTTGCTTCTTTCCCTTCCAATAATGTTGAATTTTCTAAGTCTATCTATTAGAAAATTAATTTGTATTCTGCTGGTTTATTTCTTCTACTTGTAAATTCTGAACAAGTTATTTAAAACATTTAAATACTGAAATAAACACAATACAGTCACAACATCTATAGATCATCAACTAAAAGAAAATAAGCACACAAGTGACATCGTTATTTTTGGACAAATGTCCCCGGAAAAACCCAATGCGGGAAAACCGGTGCAGCTATTATGAGGGTTTAATATTATGCAGTATTTCTTTGAGTACAACTGGGTGCCTAACCGGCTCACCCAACAGAGAAAAATCCACGACAACAATACCTCTATATTCGGAAACAGGGATTCAGAAAACCTGTCACACGAAACCCTCTCCGGCACCACTAAATCTCAGCGCTGGCCCTTTTGGCCTTTGCGTCAGCCTCCTGCTGACCTACGTCTCTGAGGCATTGAGCAACGTTTGGGACCCTCTGCGTCACTCCAACAACCTTTGCGTGGATGATGCAATTCCTCTTGGCCTCTGCGTTGTCTCTTCTAGGCTCTACGTGGCCTGAATTGGCTGCTACTCTCGCTCTCCCTGCTTCTACGCTGGTTTTTCAGTACTGTCTTTGCCTCTCTGCCCAGTGCTCATTGCCCCTCACTGCTGATCACTAATTCAACTTTTCTTAGCAACCCCGCTCTAGCAAAATGAATGACTGATCACTCTGGTGTGTTCTCCAACTATTCCTCAAGCCTCCTCTTATACTTTTTTCGTTGGTCCTTCAACGATTGAGATTAAATCTCTAATCAACGGCTAAGATTAGATTTGGCTTGATCCATGACTTTTGGAACCTTATAACCTAATTTTATATTAATAGCCATTAATATTTTATTTTTCTTAAGTTTAGACATAGGAATTCCAGTAAAAATATTAATTTTTTTAATATCTCCCAAACTGGATACAATCTGTCCAAACCATTTTTGGGTCTTGGAAATCTTGTGTGCTTTAGCCTCTCCACCAATTTTCATGGCTAGAGAACATTTGATGCTACCCCAAATCAACACTCCCTCTTAGCGAGGATTGTGCTCTAGTAATACTCCTCACTGAGTATCACCCTAATTATCCGGCATCGGTCCTTGTGCTGATGCTAGGCCTCCTTGCCCACCATTCTTGGCACTGCTGCATCCAGTACTGCTACCCATGGCTCTGCCACTGCCACTGCTGCATCCGTAAGACAACTCCCTCTTCATTCGTGTTGCTTCTTGTCCTTTCTCCCAACACTGCATTTGCATTGCATCCCCCTTTCATCATGTTACATCGTGCTACTGCATATTGCCACTGCACTGCAACTTAGTTATTGAGAAGTAAGTAACTGATCCACCCAACTTCTGACATCCCTGTCAGGCTAGAAACACTCCCGATGCTAAAGCTCCCTCTGTCGCTAAGAAGTGCTCCCTTTATTGACCTCTGCGCTGCTGCAACAACTCCTTGCATCTCACATTGTTGCAAACCTCTCTATGCCATCCTACATAGTGGCAACACTCCCGTGCCTCTCGCATTGTTGCAGCCTGCTAGCCTCGTGCTGCTCGGGGTCTCCTGCACTATAGCACTCTCTGTCACTTCATCCACATCCATTTCTACTAACATCTGCCAATCCTGCTACTCTCTTTTCGAGGCTCCTGTAGCAAGGTATAATCTAAGAGGTTGGGTACCTCAAGGATCCTGCCCCTCATCGCTTGTAGTCCTCCTAACTACAACTCCATGTCTCCCCACTTCTTCTCAAGTGGCACATGAGCACTCATGGCACACAAAACAGACAGGATCTTGGCCTTCTAGATGACAATGTTGGATACCTCATCTAAGTTGTCCTGATCCCTCAGCCCACTCATGGCCATCTCTCTGCTCTTCTTGTCGATTCCTCCGAGTCTCTCTACTTCCCACATGGAAGTTCTTTGTTCGACTCCTACTGAGTCTACTTCTTGTCTGGAAGTTCTTTGTTCGATTCCTGCTGAGTCTACTTCTTGTCTGGAAGTTCTCTGTTCAAATCCTGCTGAGTCTACTTCCCGTCTGGAAGCTCTTTGTTCGACTCCTGCTAAGTCTCTCGACTTCCCGTCTGGAAGTTCTCGGTTCGACTCCCGCGGAGTCTCTCTACTTCCCGTTTGGAAGTTCTTGGTGCGACTCCTGCCGAGTCTCTCTACTTCTCGTTTGGAAGTTCTCGGTTCGACTCCTGCTGAGTTTCTCTACTTTCATCTGGAAGTTCTCTTCTGGACTCCCTCTGAGTCTCGATTTCCCTTCTGGAAATCCTTCTGCCAACTGTCAAGTTGCCCCTCTCCAATCATCTGTGCAACTACAACACTGATCCGGATTCTTTGGCTAGAAATTCGCCTCGGCATCAACTTCCTCTAGCTTGGTCTTGCCTTGTTAGGTATTGTTTTGACCACAGTATCCCACCAACTTCGCTCCTGCAAACTGCCCACGGCTTCCTTCGCCCCAACAACTGAAGGATTGAGCCTTTTGTCTCTGCGCAATCCTGGCACTGACAAAACAACTCCCATTGTCAATTGTGTCATCCCTCCTTGCCTCTGTGTGAGCCTTTGTCTACTCTCTTAAACCTCTGCGCTGGCCTCTCTCTAGCCCAGACTGATGACGCAGTCCCTCCCTTCCTCTGTCGCTTCTGCAAGGATCAACTACTGTCACTCGGGACTGCTGATTTTGCTGCAAATGCTCTGCTTAGCTGATGCCTTCAGCGCTCTTGTGAACTGTAACCACCCTCTGATACCATGTTGAATTTTCTAAGTTTATCCGTTAGAAAATTAATCTGTATTTTGCTGGTTTATTTCATCTACTTGTAAATTCTGAACAAGTTATTTAAAACATTTAAATACTGAAATAAACACAATACAGTCACAACATCTACAGATCATCAACTGAAAGAAAACAAGCACACAAGTGACACTGTTATTTTTGGACAAATTTCATCAGAAAAACCCAATGCGGGAAAACCGGTGCAGCTATTATGAGGGTTTAATATTATGTAGTATTTCCTTGAGTACAACTTGGTGCCTAACTGGCTCACCCGTAGAGAAAAATACACGACAACAATACCTCTATATTCGAAAACACGTATTCAGAAAACTTGTCCCACGAAACCCTCTCCAGCACAACTGCAACTCAGTGTTGGCCCTTCTGGCCTTAGCCTCAGCCTCCTGCTGACCTGAGTCAGCCCCAGGACCCTCTACGTCAACCGTCTGAGGGCACTACGCAGCCTCTGGGACCCTCTGCGTCACTCCAGCAGCCTCTGCGTGGATGACACAGTCCCTCTGGCCTCTGCGCTATCTCTGCTGGGCTCTGTGTGGCTTGAACTGGCTGCTGCTCTTGCTCTCTTTGCTTCTGCGCTGGTCTCTTAGTATTGTCTTTGCCTCTCTGTCCAGTACTCATTGCCCCTCATTGCTGATCACTGATTCAACTTTGCTTAGTAACCCTGCTCTAGCAAAATGAATGACTGATCACTCTGGTATGTTCTCCCACTGACCCTCAAGCCTCCTCTTATACTTTTCTTGTTGGTCCTTCAACGGCCGAGATTAAATCTCTAATCAATGGCTAAGATTAGATTTGGCTTGATCCATGACTTTCAGAACCTTCTAACCCAGTTTTATATTTATACCCATTAATATTTTATTTTTCCTAAGTTTAGACTTAGGAACTCCATTAAAAATATTCTTTATTTTAATATCTCCCAAATCAGGTACAATCTGTCAAAACCATTTTTGGGTCTTGGAGATCTCATGTGCTTTAGCCTCTCCACCAATTTTCATGGCTAGAGCACATCTGATGCTACGCCAAATCAACAAATAATCTGTCATGTCTTCAAGCTTTTGAAAAGCTCTATTTGCTAGCTTGGCCCAAGCTCCCTTCTTTGCCCCTGCTCAAGTATGTCACACTTCGACCGAATCCTAAATGTCCAAGCTTCAATACCAACTGCAAACACTGCCTTCATATTCCTGCTTCTTCAAAACAGCTCGGCTCACCTTGAACCAAGCTCTGATACAACTTGTCACACCCCTATCCCTGTGGTAGTCTTTCACCCACACATAGGCAGGTGTGGCACTGACGTACTTTTTCTTTTCACCAATACTCAAGCACACAAACTATGCCTACTTCAACACTTAACCAATTTCTCTTTAAGTGTTTCACAATGCAGTGGAAATAACTTTATCATTCGTCTTCTTTCACTTATCTTCATTTATATGTATTCAGTGGAATCATCAAGTAACACAA
Organism: Pinus taeda; assembly: GCA_000404065.3. NCBI lineage: Eukaryota > Viridiplantae > Streptophyta > Pinopsida > Pinales > Pinaceae > Pinus > Pinus taeda. The sequence goes on along the minus strand of APFE031412663.1, from coordinate 153,650 downwards.
GTATACACACTTATACTTGGGAGGGGCAACTTCCAGTTAAGTCTTCCCAATAATATATCAAATCTTCAAATATTATGTAAGTACAATATTTTACACGTTTTATCCAAGTCCGTGTAGCTACTTGCACACCTTGTCGATTTCTCCCGGCAGTCGTGCCTGGGTCATGCAACACTACCACTCGTCCACACTACCTCTATTGGAAACCCCAAGTTCGTGCTACCCAAAGTCTTCGTGCAGCACTTTGGCATTCAACCTTGCCCGCGTTGTTGTTCAGCCTTGCCCAACTCTCCATTCAGCCGCGCCCAGCGCTCCGTTTAGCTACGCCCAACTCACTGTTCAGTGGTGCCCAACTCGTTGTTCAGCGACACCCAACTCTCCGTTCAGCGGTACCCAACTCTCTGTTCAACAGTCGTGCAGCGCGGGCGCATTGCCCAGCTCAGTGCGATAGTGCTGCCTGCCCGTGTCCCACCTACGGCTTGCCTACTACGCACTATGCCCAACCTCTGACCCGACTCTTCAAGTTTGTCCTTCTCCTTTGGTTGCCTTTTGCTTCCCTTTGCTCAATTTTGTTTTTGTGTGAACTTTGTGATGGTTGGTTGTTCCAAATGCCACCAACTATCTCCAATATATACGCACTCCACGGAATGCTTTTCCATCCAAAAGATACATCGCTTGGGCTGCCCATGGGTTGGCTTGCCCCTAAGTTGCACGAAATGGGGAAACGAGTACGAGTTTCCGAAATGGGAAGCGATACGAAACGCGACCTCCCCAAATTTTGGAAACGGGGAAACGCGAATATATA
>APFE031412663.1:127324-152342 GCA_000404065.3 Pinus taeda | reverse complement strand
ACTGCATATCAACACTAGGGCAAAAGTTCACTTTTATAACTTTAGACAGGCATCTAGAAGCAACTAGAAGTCACTAGGATAACCTAAAAATAAATTAGGAAACAAACTAAATTAAAAAAAAAAACACAAGTAAAATGCTGAAACGTGAGTCGTATGGCCCTGAAACACGTTTCAGGTCGTTCTGGCCACGTTTCAGTTTTGTGAAACGTGGTAGTACGGCTTGAAACGCGTTTCAGGGCCGCACCAAACGCGTTTCAGTGTTTCGTACCCGTTTCCGTACAGAAACGCCCCTTTGCCCTATGTTTCTTGCAACATAGGCCTGCCCATGTTTAGTCCTGACCGACGTGCCTACCGACACGTCGTACCTTTTCATATATGAATTGTTGTGTCTCTCTCATGGGTCGGCTCACCCATCGTGCAATCGACTCTGACACGGCCTTCATACTTAGCATATCTCACTCGAGCCGACCAACACGTCTGCAACCCAGTTTGCCCATCACACAATTCGTCCATTGGTCGTCTTCGCACAGTTGTTTGTCCACGTCGCACATCAGGTGGGCGCTCGCCCACCGGAGTGCCCGCTATATGTGTTCGCCCACCTGTCGCACATAACCTACTGAGTTTCCTTTAACTGACAGTGGGGTCGCACATAACTGAACGTCTCGCCCAGTGTTGCAGGAACCCCCCCCGCAAGGATCCAAAGGTAGATCTGCGTCCCGTATGGATCCGATTACGGATCCGCCACCGATCCTTCGGCGGAACCGCAAATCAGAAAATCGGATCCGTGGTTCCTCCTTTTTTTGGCGATTCCCTCAAATTTGGGTTCGTGGGGGCCCGATCCGCGACTCCTACTGCCCGATCCACGGTTCCTATTTCCCGATCCGTGGATCCAAAAAGGATTGGGTGAGGATCTGTGGAGGTTCGGGCGTGCATCCACTGTGGATCTGAGAGAAGGTGGACGATTCCGCGGTTTTTTTTTTGTTTTTTGTTTTTGGAAATTTCGAACTGTTCTATGAGGAATTACACTTTCCGAATACTCCCAAGGTACCCCTTGATGCTCCCTTATGGTAATGTTAAATTCTTAAAGTAAAAGTGACATTCTCCTTTATCTTTCATTTCTATCCTTTTACTTAAATTTTTAACATTACCATGAAATGACTCAGGATGTTTGAGAGTGGTTCCAACCTCATCATACTTCATATGGAGAAAATAGAATTTCATATCCCATTCAAAATTCAGTAGACTTAACAGCGTTCAGGATGAATGGGATTGTGGTGTTTCATTGGATTATATCATGTATGAGGGCATGTGATTGGCATTTAATCAAGAGAAACAAGCCCTATATGTACCCCAGTGTTGGTGTTATTGATCGTTGAACTCCTTTATCATGACCTTAGCAGTTATGTGCCCTTCACTCAAGTCAAAATCATTGATCAGGCATGTTAAGCTTTCTCTACCATATTATAAGGTTTGGATTAAGCTGTTTGATCAAAATTAGGAATGTTGACTAAAATCCCTATAGAATTTAAGTAGAGGCAAAGGCTAGACAAGAGAAGAGGAATCTAGATTGTAGATGGTTGATGCTGTAATAATTAATCATTGATGTACAATGGATGCCATATCTATCTTGATTTATGTAAAAATATGCATGTTTTCATGTCTTCTACAACTAATTTGGTATTTTGGATGTTTTATTTTAATATAAATACAAAAAATATAATTTTTTTTATATATATATAGTAGACGCTTCCGAGATGCTTCGCTTCCTATATTTTTGGAAAATGACACTTTTGCGTCCCCGCTTCCAAAAAATGTCCCCGTTTCATCCCCGCTTCGTACAACATTGGTGTCGCCTCCTAGTTGCCTTTAACTGAATGCTCCACCCAAGTTGCCTTTAACCAAATGCGGGCGCCCATTGGACATCTAGGTGCACCCGTACTACGGGTTTGGTTTTTTGACTCTCTTGGGCCCCCCCACTCAAATACCTGACTCCTAGCCCACCGAAGATGGAGGTGAGATCTCCCTTGGAGATCTCTTGTGTTGAACAACACAATGTAGACATGGCTCAGCAGCTCAAGCGTACAAGAGGGTTCAAATGGAAAATGATCAAAAGCCCCAAAATGATGCATGCTCCTCCTATTTATCATTGAGCTCCCCCTTTGCCCTTGTGGGTCCCATGCATCGACCTCCTTTTGTCTTCCTCCCTCCAAAGATGGGAGTTGCTCTAAGTGGCACGTATTTCCTCCTTGGGTGTCCCTGCCTCTCACTAACATTTTAATTTTTCCCTTTTCTAATGTTTTAACTATGTTGCCTTCCATCAAAATGCGGTGATCCTTCCTCTCTCCATCCCACTTATCCTAAGTTGGCCAAAATTAATTAACTTAGGCAAAATTGCAAAAATGGGTACAGCTGCTAGGTGAACTCAAGTAGAGGGAACATCAAAATTCTTTGATTTTTTATATTTTATATGCTATATGCTGAAGGGGCTCCTGTAACCCTTCATTTGTGTTCATTGTTTTAGATAAAAATATAGAGTCTACGATTTTCACTTGGGCTGAAATTCTTCCGGATTGATGTGTAGTCTCTTGCAATGCTAAGCTTTACATATGCCTTGTTCACTTGCACATTCATTTATATTGCCAACAGTCATTTACATAAAAAGATGAACATCATCTTTTGACTTTCATTCTTGTATTCTATATGCTAAAAGAGCTTATGTGATTCTTATCTTGTATTTGTTCTTTAGCAATTGACTATCAGTTAAGTTTCACTTGAGTTAAATACTATTACTTTTAGATTAAGTATTTATGAGGAATAATTAATCATGATTACAGATGGTGCATGTGGACCTTTTTCAGGCAAGGATATGTTGATGCATGCATTTTTCTGTAGGTTGCTCGCAGTGGCCAAAGTGTGACTAAAGCAGGTTCCCTGCTTATTATGTTTGGAGGTGAAGATGCAAAAGAGAGGAAGCTAAAGGATCTTTACATGTTTGATTTGAAATCCCTTATGTGGATCCATCTACAAACTACGTAAGATCTCACATACTTACCCTTATTATTTAAGTTGTTGAGTTTCAAGGAGAAAATTTTATAGTTCGTATTGAATTTTGTTGTCCCCTAGAATGTGAAAAGTTGTCATTTCTTCTATAAAACATATGCACCTGCATTTGTCTAAATTTTATTTGCAAGATACCAGTAATAAGGTTTGATTATTATAAATTGTAGTCTTTCTATGGAGTATCCATGTGCTCTGTGATCTGTTTGTTAGACAATAGGCATTCTTACAATTCTGTTCTAATGAGACATTTTTATAATATCCACAGGGGTGCTGAACCTTCTCCAAGATCTAAGCATATAGCTGCAATATATAACGATAGATTTTTGCTTATTTTTGGAGGAGCATCCAAGCGCAAGGCCCTGAATGATCTCTTCTCACTAGACTTTGAAACAGTGCGTGCATACCCAATACTACTCTTTTGTTATGTACACTGAAATATTGTGTTAGTATAGTACAGCAAAAGGAACTATTTTTTGTTTTTAATTCATATCGGTACTAATGGGCTTGACTCCACTAAGGAGTGATTGACATCATAAAGGTGTATCCTATATGCAAAAAGTGACAAGTTTTATGATAATGTAAAACAATATTCCCAAGCTTGTTTCCAATCAAAATTGTCTACTGTTATGAGAGACTTATGTCCTGATCATGTGCAATATAATTACTTTTTTTCTGGTTTCAGATGGAATGGTCGAAAATAAAAACGCAAGGGTTCATGCCATCCCCTCGGTCTGGTTGTTGTGGTGTTTTACTTGGTGATAAGTGGTACATTGTAGGAGGGGAGGGGCGAAAGACGCGTATGTACCTGTCAGTATCCCATTCCCAGGAAATAAATGATATGTTGCAACTCGCTTTGTTTAAATAGTCTTCATGTGTAGTTATTAGAATACAAGGTCAAAGTGGGGTATTATCTATCAAACACTGAAAACATTGAAGCTGAAATCTATTTCAAAAAATTCTTTATCCTTTTTGAACATTCCCATGGAGATAAGAAACTAATCTAAGATTGCAGAAAAACTATCAAGAACTTAAGACTGCTGAAAGTTTTTGGTTAAAGACATGAAATATTGCAGGTTTCCTCAAAGGCTGTACAGACCATGATAAGTGATTAATATTTTTCCTATTCCTGCTATGACATTTTCTTTGTTATTCCTGAGCATGCTTGCTTGTTTCTGGACTGGAAAGTCCTCTTTTTCTTGATGCAGAACTTCACTGACTCTCATTGAGAAATTTCAGCACACAAGCAGAAATTCTGCGAGGCAGTGCAGTGGGTTTTATGTTAAATTTGGAAGGAAGGCTCTAATCATGGGGTAGAACAAATTGCAATCTCTCATAAAGCATTAAATTTAATGGGATGGATTAGAATGAAAAATGGGCATACCAAGGAACAAGGCCAAAACTATTTTAGTTTCTGATTATGTAGATTTTCACAGTTAGCATGCTGGTTGAAATTTCAGGAGTTGGACTGTGTATCAAATTTTGAAACATGCAGCACACTCCACCCATTGTCAGGGTCCAATGAAGCTTGATGTTTGAAAAGAGTGCAATGAAGTGAATATAAAGGTAAAGAAGAGGATTACCGTTCATCGTACTGTTACCAAGTGGGAGGGGGGGTCAAGACTCAAACCATGAAAAATATATAATTATTAATTAATAAATAGTTATTAATTATTAACTAAGGATTGGCCAAGTTTAATAATTTAGTGGTGATCGATTTTTGAATTTTTCTCCACTATTCAATGAGTTATCTGTTGTTTTTTGGGTAGCATTAGATGTGCTCTAGCTCCGAAATTTTGTGAAGGGGCTAGAACACATGAGATCTCCAAGACCCAGATATCGTTTGGTGAAATTCCACCCGGATTGTATTTTATTAAAATAATTAATATTTTTAATGGGGTTCCTAAGTCTAAATGTAGGAAAATTAAAATATTGATGGGTATTAAAGAAAATATGGGTGAGAAGCTTCTAAGAGACGAGGATCAATTCTAATTTAATCTTAGTCGTTGATTAGAGACTTAATCTCGGCCATTGATTTCTCAACAGGAAAAGTATAAAGGAGACTTGGGGTCAGTTGGAGAACACACACAAAGAGATTGAGGAAATCGATTTTCTGAGGTGAGAAGTTTTCAGGAGGGAAATCGATTGGACAAATCTTGCAAATGAGGGGTAGTGATTGTTCGAGAATACAATCAGAGAGGCGGAGAGAAACTTGTGGAGGCAACGCAGTAGTCGGGAGAGCTGATGCTGGGCCAGTCTAGGCCCACACAACCTTGATGCAGAGCTAGGAGGGCCACCGTAGAGGAAGAACTGCCTTCCATGAAGAAAGCCGAGGAGCTGCTGAACAACTGGGAACGCTGACGCAATGGGCAGAAGTGCTGACGCAAAGCCTCATAGAGCTCCATGCTGTGAGAATTTCTGAATCTACACATCTGAAATCCTATTGCAATCACTGTTTTATCATCTCCTACTTGTTCTTTACATTTAACAAGTTATTTAATTACTTAAACAATGATGAAAACACTATTGCAGCCTACACATACATAGAGATCATGAACTGAAATAAACTAAGACAATCACACAAGGGACACCATTATTTTATGGACAATCGTCCCTCGAAAAACCCAATTTGGGAAAACTGGTGCAACATATAGAGGATTTGTATTATTAAGCATATTTTTGAATACAACTAGGGTGCCAAATTCGACTCACCCAACAGAGAATCAACCTGGCAGAAGTACCTCTGTCTGGAGATAGATATTTTGACAATTCCAACAACTGGATGATCAAACCCCATAGATGACAATTGTTGTTCCCAGTGCTGGGCAGCGATGGATGCTCCAAGCTGTGCGCTGGAACTGCGTCACCCTCTCAGTGAGCCTCCCTTGCTCAGAAGTCGATATGTTGAACTTGCTGCTCTCTCTGCCCCACAGAAAACCCCAGCGCTGCCTCTAAATCACTGTGTCAGCCCTTCTGGCTTCTGCGTCACTCTCTCTGGAGCTACGTTGTCTCTCCTGCTATTGCTCTGCCTCTCTCCTATGTACCCTTGGCCTTGGACTCAAGTCGCTTTGTCAAAGTGCCACTCTCACTGCAACTCAGATCACTTAGCTCGACTTTCTCAGCAAACCACGCCCCAGAAAAATCGAACTCTTTGATCTCTTGGTGTATCTCCAACTGACCCTCAAGCCTCCTTTTATACTTTTCCTGTTGATGAATCAACAGTCGTGATCTAATCTCTAATCAACGACTAAGATTAAAACAGGCTTGATCCTCGTCACTTAGAACCTTCTCACCCATATTTTTATTAATATACATTAATATTTTTATTTTCCTAAGTTTAGACTTGGGAACCCATTAAAAATAAAAGCTATTTTAATAACTCCTCATCCGGGTGGAATTTTGGAAGGTTCTGGAGATCACATGTGTTCTAGCCCCTCCATAAAATTTCGGAGCTAGCGCACATTCAATGCTACCCAAAATCAACATTCCCTCTTAGCGAGGAATATGCTCTAGCAATACTTCCCCATAGAAGCATTACACTGGTCCATTGCATCGGTCCTCTGTGCTGCCGATGACATTGCCACTGTCACTGTCACTGCTATATCTGTACTGCAACTCCCTCCCAATATGCTGCCCATAGCATTGCGATTGCTAATTGCTGCACTCCAACTCCTTGCCCTATCCGCTTCTGCTACTGAAATGGATTCTCAATCATCCCCATCTTCTCCTTGAAATAAACAAACTTTGTTATTCCTAGAGCCTTGGTGAGAATATTTGCCACTTGTTCTCTTGTCGGAGTGTACCATAACTATACTGCCCCTCGTTGGACACAGTGTCTAATAAAGTGACACTTGATGTCAATGTGCTTCGACCGATCATGAAAAACTGGATTCTCAGAGAGCTTAATGCAACTCTGATTATCACACAAAATATTGGTCGCTTCCATTACTATTTGGATTGCCAGTTGGGCATCCATAGATGTACTCAAATTTCACTGTTGCTTAATAAAATAAAACCCTCATTTGTTGCACTGATTTTCCTGCATTGGGTTTTTCTGGGGACTGTTGTACAAAAACAATGTTATTTGTATGTGTGTGCTAGCATTTCTCAGTTCTAGTGCTATTTATTTTCCGCAGTTTTTTATTTGTGAAGGTTGTAGTGTGATTTATTCAGTATTTGTGGTAGCAAACTGCAAATAAATTGTTAAATAAATTAACAATTAGGAGAATAATTTCCTGTCGTTGCAATATGATTCTGATATTGGAATTTTCACATGGTATTAGAGGGTGAGTGATTAGCCGTGGAGCTCAAAAGCGGAGAAGAGAATTTCATTGCTCAGTGGGAGCAGTAGGCCGAAATTCTTGAGGCAACGCAGTTCCTTGACAGGCAAGCTGAATTACTAGGGCAAAAAATTTCATTTTCAGTTTCAGAAGTGCAGAAAAGTCAAATTGCCTGAGATTGTAATTCTAGTAGTTAGAGGGAGCACTTGTAGCGAAGATTTTCGTTGAGCAGATTCTTGGTTGGAAGCAGAAGCAGAATCTGTGTCGGGCGGAAGAGAAAAGCACACACAACATAGGGAAAATTTTCCTTAGGGAACTTCGAGTCTCGAAAGTTCAAATTTCCAGTTGCAAATTGGCAGTAGCACCTAGCAGAGCCACGCATTCTAGAGGGAAGTGTGAATAATAGAGCAACAACCAAGCACAAGGAAAGAGGGAATTATTGACTTGATTAGAGATGGCCACAACTATGCTGATAGATCAGGATAGGTTTGAGGATACCTTCAACTATGTGGTGGCAGTTCCCCAAAATGTAGATCAACTAAAGGAATACAGGAAGGAGATGGCCTGAGCGAAGCGGTTGATCCAAGATGGAGTCCAGGACCATCTAGTCTCACACATAACTGGCAATGATACTACCAAAGAGATGTGGGATGCTTTTGCCACGCTATATCAGGGCAATTTCTAGCAACAAAAGATGTTCCTGTTGTGAAAATTCCAAATGGGAATTGTATTCCAACAACTGGAAATTATTCTCCTAATTATTAATTTTATTTAACAATTTATTTGTTGTTTGCTACGACAAATACTAAATAAATCACACTAAAATAGTGGAAGAATAAAATGTTGGAAGACATGATAACACGCATAACACAATTGTTTTTAGACAAAAATCCCCAGAAAAATCCAACTTGGGAAAATCGATGTAGCAGCTGAGGGTTTTATTATTAAGCAACAGTGAAATAATCTGAGTACAATGTGGATGTCAAATATTGGCAATCATGTAGAGAAAATACTGGCAAAAATCTAGTGAGGAATTTTCCTCACGCCATAGGAAAATCCAGGGTTCGACTGCAGCTTTAAGTGAGCCGTCCAAACTTCCTTTGCGCTAGCTTTGCGTAACCCTAGCATAGTCCCTTCTACACCCAATCTGACTCAGTCTCTTATCAAGCCATCTATTGTGCTTTTGTCTGGGAAAATGTTTCTCTTGGACCCTAGAACCTCTGTCCAGCCCAATGTTGCAGGAAGCGTCCCCCCCCAGTTCCAAGGCCCGAAGCGCTTCCCATGTGGCTGCGTCCAGGAAGCGTCCCCAGAAGCGTGCTTCCGCCGGTTTTGGATGCTTCCTGGAAATTTCAGAAGCTTTCCTCCGAAGTGCGCTTCGGCAGTACGAAGCGTGGCACTTCGGAGGGCGAAGCGTACGCTTCCGAAAAAGAGTGCCACGCTATTTAGAAAATCGTTTTTTTTTCAATTTTTTTTTTAAATTTTAGGTGAGTTTGCTTGTTGGGGGTGGGTCCATCTTGGGTTAGGGTGAGGAATGAAGGCAAAAAAAATATAAATATAGCAGATGCTCCCTCATGGTAATCTTAAATTTTTAAAGTAAAAGTGACATTCTCCTTTATTTTTCATTTCATCCATTTATTTAAATTTTTAACATTACCATGAAATGACTCAGGATGTTTGAGAGTGGTTCCAGCTTCATTGGACTTCATATGGAGAAAATAGAATTTCATATCCTATTCAAAATTCAGCAGACTTAACAGTTTTCAGGAATTCAGGATCAATGGGATTGTGGCATTTCATTAGATTATGTCAAGTATGAAGGTATGTGATTAGCATTTAATCAAGAGCACCAAGCCCTATATGTACCCTAGTGTTGGTGGTGTTAATTGTTGAACTCCTTTGTCACGCGGCACGCCCTTAGCAAAAAATTACCTTTCAATCAAGTCAAAATCATCGATCAAGTATGTTAAGATTTTCTACCATATTTTAAGTCTTGAATTAGGTAGTTTGATCAAAATTGGGCAATGTTGACTAATATCCCTAGACAATCGAGGTAGAGGCAAAGGCTAGACAAGAGGAGAAGAATCTAGATTCTAGATGGTTGATGCATATAAATGGTTGATACTGGAATAATTAATCATTAATGTACAATGGATGTTATATCTATTTTGATTTATGCAAAAATATGCATGTTTTCATGTCTTCTGCAACTGATTTGGTATTTGAGATGTTTGTTTTGAGTAGAAATGCAAATATATATCTATATCTATATCTATATATATATATATATATAATAGACGCTTCCGTATACGCTTCGCTTCCTAGATTTTTGGAAAATGACGCTTCCACGTCCCCGCTTCGTGCAACATTGGTCCAGCCTCTGGCACTAAAACTCGGCTTTTCCCCATTAGAATCGAAATTGCCTCTAGAGGCTATTGCATTGCCCCAGCATCAGCCTCTCTGTGGCTCTTCTGCCTCTATGCAAATGCATAAACTGGATCTGGAAATCTTCCTTCGACTTCACTGTCTCTGCCCTTTTCTCACTGCTTCGATCTCCAGCTGTCTCTCCGGCAACTAACTACTCCTACTCTATAAATCGAATTGCTCAAGTGCCTTCTCCATCATCACATTGATCTCCTCTTATAATCCTTCGTTGGAGCACCAACGACCAAGATTAAAACTTAATCAATGGCTAGATTATCTCTTGCTCGATTTGTATGAGTTTCTAGATGATTCTCACCTTGAATTAATTAATACTAATTAATAAACCATATTCCCTAAGTTTAGACTTAAGAAATGTTTTAAAAATGGTTAATAATCTAATTAAGTCATTTCTAGGTGGAATTTCCATAAATGATTTCTGGGTTTTGGAGATCTCATGTATTTTAGCCTCTCCACATAATTTCGTAGCTAGTAACACATCCGATGCTACAAAAACTAACACTCCCTCTTAGCGAGGAATGTGTTCTAGTGCTACTGCACACCTTGTAGCAACACCCTATGTCTGCATCATCTCCTATCACGCTGCTATGTCTAATTGTTGTTGCCCACCGACCACTGTGCAACTCTGATGTATGCTGCATCTGTGCTGCTTCTGACCCTGTTGTACTCTGTTTCCAACACTGCGTCTACTCTGCAACTCCCTCCCATCTGTTGCTGCTGCAATTGCAATATCTGCAACTGAAAAAAATCCAAAATACTGAATCAACTGTGTTCAGTATAATGCATTTGTCACCCGAGTCTCTGATTGCTGCTAGTATCTGCACTGTCACTGAAGAATCTGTGCTGTTGTTGACTCTGCTCTGTTCTATATACACTGCTGTCAACAACTCTGCATTGAACTCCCCAGTATCCGACCGCTACTAGTCTCTACAATCGTCACTTTGGCATCTGACTACATCAACTATCACTGATCCATCCTACTACTGAATACTGTGGGTCCCTCGTAGCAAGTTATTGATCCATGAGGTGGACTCCTCAAGGATCCTGCCCATCTGTAGCGCTCAGGGGTGATCTGAAATCACCCCTAGGTGACCTTAGGAAATTAATGAAGGTATTAGAGACTCATGTGCTGGTGTGTGTGTGTGTCTACGTTGCAACAGATCGATAAGATTGCAGAATACACAGACACTTGAAACAGTAAGAGATCACAGTAAGAAAAACATAAACACAACAAAATTTAATAAGGCTTTCACCCAATCCTCGTGGGCTACTTCTCCTGGTCCAGCCTTTAGTGATGGCCTTTTTATTATGTTTTTAAAGCAGAGTCTTACAATAAGGAGCTCAATCTGAGTCTCACTTCACAGAGGATGATCAGTAGGATGGCACTTGGAATTCCCAAGTCCTTAGAGTTCACAGACTCCCCTTACCGAATTTCGACCTCAATTGGTCTCTGTCTGTTCGATGCTGCCCTTACTCTGATAGTCAGCTCAGCTTCTCTATCCTCTGCAATTTTTCCTCTCTTTTTGTGTCTCTCGGCCTTCGGCTTCTTCACTACTTCTCTGCCTCACTGTCTGTCCTGTCTCTGTCAGCTCGTGGTTTTAAAGCCAATTCGTTCCTTCAACTGTTTGTTTTGGCTTCTCGGCTCTCTGGATCACTTGCCTTTGTCCGCTGGGACTCCTCTGCCCTGCATCATCATTGCTACGTAATGCTCGTAGAGAGGTGGCCACCTGTCTCATTGTGAACTAAGTGTCAGTGCTTTTGTAACGGTCGTTTTTTCCGTTATTTCCCAGATTCCTCTGAAACGGATCCTTCTGTCAATTCATCGGTCCAATCAGAATTCAAATCTTATGCGCCGCTTTATTTCTCCCTCGAGTCTGGTCATCCATCAGGTTGAACCTCCGCCATTGATCTGGAGCCCCCAGATCCTACGGTCTTCGCTCCTATCGCACAGTTGAGTTGCTCGATCGTTACTCTGCGATGTAAGCAGTTTTTCTTTCTCCCCGCCGGACACGCGTCACTCAGTGTATGGAATTGTTGGGTCCTCGGCCAAACCCGCTTACCGCCTGAAATGCCTCCGATGTTCTGCTGGTTTTGAGCACGAGATCCGCCTTGTTGGTTTAGCGCTTTCCCATGGTTTTTTGGTTTCCCTTGTGACCGAGTGCTCGAGACTTTTCCTCTTTGAAAGGTTTGCCCAGTGATACGGGATTAGCGCTAATTGCATATCAGAAACAACCTCCATTTCCGGATCTAAGCTTCCAAATTGCCATTTTTGCGGCATGCACGGTCTCCATGGGCCAACGATCAACGTGCTTTGATCGAAGGTCCTTGTTGCTTCGTGCTGGTTGTAAATTGCCATTATTCAAAGGTTATTTGTGATAGCTATAAGATTTCTTGAAGTCTGTCATTCATTCTTACCAATCATGGAATTGTTTGAGGATCCAATTTGGATCACGACCTTTCCACTGAAAAAGCTTTTGGACCACCAAAAGTGGGTTTCAAGCATCCACTAAGTGAGGATACAACTTTCTCACTTGTCCAATCTCTATCCATTTTGCACTGCTTGGATTTGAACCCCTGAGCCCAGTTCTAAGGTACTCAACATCTCCCCTGTGCGTCGTTCTCACCTTCCTGTCCAGAATTGTGTCTTCCTGCAATTCGTTAAGATATTCAAGTAACAGGTCATCAATAGAAGGAAATTGACTCTGCTCTTTAGGATCTTCAATTAAGGAAGGTTCAAATTGTCTCAAGCTGTTTGCATTGATGACTGAGTAGATGTGCATGTAAGCTGGAAAATCAAGGCGAAAAGCATTCTCACCAATTTTCTCAAGGATCCTGAAAGTTCCATACCTTATTGGTTTTAACTTTTTACCTTCACCTTGCATTTTGTCCTTTCTAATATACAGCCAGACTTGATCACCGACTTGGAAACTTTGCTCCATCCGATGCTTGTCATGCCTTGCCTTGTATTTGGCCTGGCTCTTTTCCAGCTGTTCCTGTACTGCCTGATGGATCTCTTGGATTTGTTCAATGAACCTAGTTGCATTGTCCACATCGCTGTGTCCCCCAACTATTGTGTCCTTACCAAAGACAAAATCCAAGGGAGACCTTGGTGTGAAACCAAAACAGGTTTCAAAAGGAGATCTCTGTGTGGAAGAATGTTTGGCTCGGTTGTAGGCATGCTACACATAACACAAATGTTCATCCCAAAGCTTGGGATGCTGCAATATCCCTTAAGCAACTGGATCACTGTCCTGTTGACTACTTCTGTCTGGCCATCAGTTTGTGGATGGAAAGTTGTGCTTTTCTTCAGTTTGGTGTCCATCAATTGCCACAAACTTGACCAAAACTTCCTCACAAATCGGGTGTCTCGATCAGATATAATGGAAAAGTGGGTAATCCAAAATGAACCCATACACGCTGAAAGAATAAGTTTGTTGTTTGTTCAGCTGTAATCTGTTTATTACAAGGTATCAAAATACACATTTTGCTGAACCTATCCAGAACAACATATAGATAATCATGACCTTTCCAAGATTTAGGCAGTCCTCCAACAAAGTCCATGGAAACACTTTCCCAAGGATGAGAAGGAACTGGAAATGGAGTGTACAAGCCTAGTTTTCTATTGCTGGGCTTTCTTTTAGCACACATAGTACACCCTCTTACATATTTAGAAACTGTCTCATTCATTTTTGGCCAATAACAAAATCTTTGCAGCTGTGCAACTATTTTGCTTACCCCAAAGTGATGTGATATTAGAGAGGTGTGTGCTTCTCAAATTATCTTTACTCTTTCAGTTTGTGGAATGCATAGCTTCCCACAATGATACAAGAGTTGGTTCTTAATGTGATAATCCAATTCTTCTACTCGTTTGCCTTGACTTAAAGTTGCATATACATCTTTAAACTTTTAAAGTCCATATCTTGAACATATTGTTCAATGTAGCTCTCATGCAATACTGAGTTATGCTTAAGTATAGTAGATGGATTTATAATAGGTCTAGATAACATATTTGCAACTTTATTGTGTATGCCTTTTTTATATCTGATGACTAAATGAAACTGTTGTAGAAAACCCATCCATCTATAGTGTCTTGATTGTTGCAATTTAGTTTGAGAGTGTAGATATTGAAGTGGTTAATGATCAGTATGTATAACTGTCTCTTCGCCCATTAAGTAATGTTTCCACTTTTTCACACTCTGTACTAATGCATATAATTCTTTATCATATGTGGGATAGTTAACTACTACAGAATTACATGTCTCAGAATGATAACATATGGGTTTATCGTGCTGTATCAACATTGGTTCCATGGCATAGTCATTGGCATCCGTTTGGATCTCAAATGGTCTTTGAATATCAGGCAGTGCTAGTACTGGTGGTGTACTAATCTTTTCTTTCAAGGTGTCGAAGGCTTTCTGTTGTTTGTCTCCCCACTGAAACACCTTGTTCAATCCTGTTAAAGCATGTAAGGGAGCTGCAATTAAGGAAATGTTAGAAATGAACTTTCTCCAATATTGTGCTACTGCTAAGAAGCTCCTAACTTCTGTAGCAGATTTGGGTTTAGGCCAGTTTACAATGACTGCCACCTTAGAGGGATCTATCTTCACTTCACCACCCCCTACTATATGTCCCAAATAATTCAAAGATGTTTTGCCAAATTAACATTTTGAAAGTTTAACATAAAGTTTTTCTCTTTTCAAAACATCTAGTGTCTGCTTAACATGCTTTAAATGTTCTTCCCACGTTTTGCTAAATATAAGAATGTCATCCAGATATACAATAACAAAATCATCAAGAAAAGGTCTGAGTACATCATTCATTATTCTCATGAAAGTAGCAGGAGCATTAGTTAAGCCAAAAGGCATAACCAGCCACTCATACAATTCCTGCTTTGTTTTGAAAGCAATCTTCCATGCATCTTGTTCTGCAACTCTGACCTGATAATATCCACTATGCAAATCTAACTTGGAAAAATAAACAACTTGTTTCAATTGATCTAATAGATCATCTATGCAAGGAAGGGGATAACGATTTTTGATTGTTATCTTATTCAGTGCTCGGTAATCAATGCACATTCTCCATGAGCCATCTTTCTTTCTCACCAAAACGATTGGAGATCCACATGGTGATGTGCTAGGTCTAATTAACCCCTTCTCGAACAACTCCTGCACCTGCTTCTTGATTTCCGCATTCTCTAAAGCGGACAACCTGTACATTCCAATGTTAGGCAATGGAGCATCTTGCTGCAAATTAATATCATGCACTATTTCCTTTTTGGGTGGCAGACCTTTAGGTTCTTGAAACAAGATATCATACTCTGAAACAACTTTTTCTAAATCAGCTTGCTGTTTATCATCACAACCCTCAAATGCATTGGTTTTATAAGGTTTCTTTTCCTTTACAACCATCAGTGAAAATTGTTTGCATGAATTTACAATTCGTTTTATCTGCGCTGAGTTTATGAGAGTATAATTATTCTTGAGCTTATGAGCTCTTACAAAGTATTCGATTCCATCTTTAATGAGTAGATACTTGTTCTCAACTCTATAGAAAATAGCTTTTCTGTCATACAAGTAAGGACTTCCTAAAACAATTCCACATATATCCAAAGGAATTATATCTAACTCAACGTCATCTACAAATGCTGACCCAAAAGAAAATTTAAGTTTGCATTGTCTAGTCACTTGTAGTTGTGCTTTATCACTTAACCTACCTAATGGGTATGGTTTCTTGTGAGGTGTAGTCAGTAATCCCAAATTCTTTACAATTGCTTCAGAAATTAAATTTACTTGTGAGCCAGCATCAAACAAAGTATCAATTTTTTGATGTTTGGAAATAGCTCGAATATGGAAAAGCTCATGTTTTTTCGCTCATTTTCTTCATCAATACTAGATTGTGCAGAATTACTAGTAGATGCTTCAGAATTCTTACCTTTTATGCTTGTGGCTGCAATGGTTGTTTCATCTCCTAAGTTCGACCCCAAATCTTTCTGAATAGTTGTAGCAGTCTTCTTCTTTTTGCCCTCGAACTTCTTAGGTCTCAGCTCCGGATGCAGAATCCAACAGTGCTCATCATCATGCCCATCCTTCTTACAGTGAGTGCATGAAGACTTGCTTTTCTGTGCAGTGTTGGGCTTCCTCTCTTTCCATTTCTATTTTCTTTTCTCCTTATTCTTGCTTGCAATGGGCTTGGATGGTCCTCCAACTTTTGGGTTCCCATTCTTTCCTCTAGCTTCCAGATGCGTAGCTTGAACATATACCTCATCTATACTAGTGGGATTAAACATGAGGATAGTGTGCCTCATGTCGCTGTGTAGACCATCGATGTACTTCAACAGAGTCTCATGTGAGTCTAATGAGATTCCTAGAATTAAAGCTCTCTTCCTAAATTCTTGGGTGTAACTTTGTACACTTTTCCCCTTCAATTGGCGAAGAGTTTGCCAGCTCATCATGGCTTGCTGCATGTAACCCACTGGATAGAACTGCTTTTTGATTGCAGAAACAAATTCACTCTAGACAGAAAGAGTCTTACCATGTTTCTTCATGTCAACTTGGGTCCTGCCTTCCCACCAAACTAAGGTAATGCCCCCAAGGCGTAGGCTGGCCAGCTGAATCTTGCGCTTGTCTGAGCCAATACTCTGCACGCTGTAGTAAACATCACTTTGTCTAATCCAATTGTCTAGCTTTTCTACATTCAACTCTCCATCATATATTGGTAAATCAAATCTAACATCTAGTTTAATCAAATATGTCTTCTTTTTATGTTCAGGGCTATTAGGAGGTGTGAGAAAGTTTTCTTCTTTCCCTTTGCCTTTTGAGTGGTCATGGAGGGGAGACTCTTCTTCTCCTTTATCTTGTTTGGAGCTTGATGAATCTTCATCTTTATGTTTTCTAAAGTCCTTATACATTTCCTCTACCATGGATCTCATGGCCAGGAAACTATCTATAAATTGAGGGTCTGGGCCCACGGAACCTTTCTCCGACATTTTCTTTTGAGGATAGACTCTTCCAATTTCAGGATTAGTTTCGACCAACTCTCCTTCTCCTAATTTAAGCTTTGATCTAGTTAGCATTCATCAGCTAAATCCAACATAAGCTTGTCTAATCTTAACAACTTATAGCTTTGATACCACTTGATCTGAAATCACCCCTAGGTGAACCTAGGAAATTAATGAAGGTATTACAGACTCATGTGCTGGTGTGTGTGTGTGTCTGTGTTATCTTGTGCAACGGATCGATAAGATTGCGAAATACACAAACACTTGAAATAGTAAGAGATCACAGTGAGCAAAACATAAACACAACAAAATTTACTAAGGAGTTCACCCAATCCTCCTGGGCTTCGTCTCTTGGTCCAGCCTTCAGTGGTGGCCTTTTTATTATGTTTTTAAAGCAGAGTCTTACAATAAGGAGCTCAATCTGAGTCTCACTTGACAGAGGATGATTAGTAGGATGCACTTGGAATTCTCAAGTCCTTATAGTTCACAGATTCCCCTTACGGAATTTTGACCTCAATTGGTCTCTGTCTGCTCGATGCTGCCCTTACTCTTATAGTCAGCCCGACTTCTCTGTCCTTTGCAATTTTTCCTCTCTTTTTGTATCTCTCGGCCTTCAGCTTCATCACTGCTTCTCTGCCTCATTGTCTGTCCTGTCTCTGTCAGCTCGTGGCTTTAAAGCCAGTTCATTCCTTTAACTGTTCGTTTCGGCTTCCCGACTCTCTGGATCGCCTATCTCTGTCCGCTGGGACTCCTCTGCCCTGCATCATCATTGCTGCGTAACGCTTCGCAGAGAGGTGGCCACCTGTCTCTTTGTGAACTGAGTGTTAGTTCTTGAACGGTCGTTTTTTTTGTTATTTCCCAGATGCCTGTGAAATGGATCCTTCTGATGATTCATCGGTCAAATTGGACTTCAAATCTTAAGCGTCGTAGTTTATTCTCCCTCAAGTCTGGTCATCCATCGGTTTGAACCTTCGCCGTTGATCTGGAGCCCCCAAATCCTATGGTCTTTGCTCCTATTGCACGGTTGAGTTGCTCGACCGTTACTCTGCGATGTAAGCGGTTTTTCTCTCTCCCCACCGGACACGCGTCACTCGGTGTATGGAATAGTTGGGTCCTCAGCCAAACTCGCTTACCGCCCGAAATGCCTCCGATATTCCACCGGTTTTGTGCGTAGGACCCGCCTTGTCGGTTTTAGCGCTTTGCGCTAATTGCGTATTAGAAACAACCTCCATTTCTGGATTTGAGCTTCCCAATTGCCATTTTTGCGCAATGCGCGGTCTCCATGGGCCAACAGTCATCGCGCTTTGACCGAAGGTCCTCGTTGCTTCGTACTGGTTGCAAATTGCCATTATTCAGAGTTTATTTTTGATAGCTATAAGATTTCTTGAATTCTGACATTCATTCTTACCAATCATGGAATTGTTTGAGGATCCAATTCGGATCAAGGGGCTACAACACCAAGTCACCCCACCTCACTCCCGAGGTATATCAACAAACATCACATAGTCTTCCTCCAGCATGGAGGAAAGCCTATCAATCTCTGCTGAAGCTGCCTATAGGTTCTGCCTCTCGCCATCCTTCTTCTTGAGAGGACACTGGGTGCTGTGGTGACCAAGTTCACCACATTTGAAGCACTTGACCTTTGAGAGGTCCTTCTTGTTCTAACTCTACTCCCCCTAACCCTGACTAGGACCCTTAGATGCGAGGGCCACATTCTCCTCCTCCTTCACCTGCTTCGATCTGCTACTACTGCTGCTGATGGAGCTCTTAAATAGAGCTTGTCTCAACTCCTCCTGCTGCAAATCGGCCCACATCTTGTCACACCTTGGCAAGGTATCTCTGCCCAAGATACTTTGGATGAATACCTTCCACTCCTTTGAGACACTATTGAGTGCCAATCACGCTAGTTCCATGGGTTGAGCCGTTGGCCCAATAACTGACAACTAGTCTTAGACGTCTTGAATCTTGGTGAGGAAGGGCTCTATGCCTTCCCCCTTCTGCATCTTGATGCATCTCAGATTCTCCTCTAAGTACATTTTTCGTTGCTCGGAAGTACCTTAGTATAGCGTGGAGAGAGTCTCCACATCTCTTTGGGTGTTCCCTTAGATCACCAGATTCGCCCTAAAGGGCCCTCGAATCGCGAATCCGACACGATTCGGTACGGATTCGTGTCCATTTTTAATGACACATTGTGTCCTTTTATGACATGTTGTGTCATGGCACGTGTCACAAAATTTCGAATCGTGTCACGATTTTCAAAAACGAGCCTTGTTTCCAGGACTCGCTAAGCCTCCAGTGCGGGTTAAAAGGGCGTGTTTGCTGTTGATAGTTTCATTTTGCAAGTGCGATTGTGCTGTAGGAGAGCAAGGAGTAGACCTGAGAGCCATCGTTCAGCGTTGCATTGTCCACAGTCCACCACTACCAGGTAAGTTCAGTTCACTGTTTATACATTGTGCGTGCGCATATAATTTTAAAGTTTAAAGTTTAAACACGTTACTATAAAGGCTATAGCCCGTATGTTCTCACTCGCAATTGATCTCATGACTATACCCTACAGGCTACAGATTATATTGCAATATGACTCAGTGAACCTGAACCATATATCCTCTCAATGGCTCATTGACTTTAGATGTGTCTCGTAACTCGTTCCTTGTGGTTCAGATTATATTTGTGGATCTTGCACTTGTATATCACTGCCAGGTGCCACCATATGCTTGTGCTGCGTGCATATTACATTCAACGGTGTATATGTCCATTGTCCACAAACCGCATATACAATAATTAGTGGGGTCAAAGGTGTTTATTGTTTGCCACTGTTTTGGTTATCGTTGTTTTGAATACCATTGATTATGGACCTTATGACATTGTACAGAGACCTGTGTTTTTCTTGAATTACTTCAGACCTGTGTCTACTTTAAAAATTCATATTTGCGTCTCCTTTTTAGACCCGTGGTAATAGATTGATAGGGTACAGGTATGTGTATTACAAGTGGTTGGAGTGAGTAAATTAAGAATGTTTTGCAGTGCATTTTTCCTTTGAGGTAAGCCAAACCCATCAAAGTATCTATAGCTTAGCGACCTTCTTATGACTGCAACCACATGAGATAAACTGTGCATAACCAGATAGTGAGTAAGCAACTCAAGCATGATGCGATAGTATGTAACTTGAAGATTTGGTTTTGAGTAAGCAACTCAAGCATGATGTGATAGTATGTAACTTGAAGATTTGGTTTTGTCATAAAAACTTAACAAGTGATGTATTGTCCTATTGAAATAGTGACTCTTGAAGATGCCTGAGTGTGAAGACTTCACAATAACATTAGGTTGTAATTAATTACCATTGTAATATTTGGCTATTGCATATAATTCAACTTGACATCTGATGTAGAGATGCAGCGTCCAATGATATAACAATGATTATGCATTAACTATGTTGTTTTACCTACAGTGATCTCAATTATCTTGGTTGTCCATGACACTTGATTTAGAATTGCTATGACTGAGTTGACACATAGTTTATGGTGAAATGACTACTAGTTAGTGGCAGCGAGACAGTGGCATTAACATAAACTATTGACCTGATATGAAAAGTCTGCGGTGTGACTTATCTAAGCTTGACCAATGTTTTTTGATTAGATACCATCACAACAACTGGTCTAGGACCAGCAATGTCAATCTTAGAA
This sequence comes from Pinus taeda, assembly GCA_000404065.3. Taxonomy (NCBI): domain Eukaryota; kingdom Viridiplantae; phylum Streptophyta; class Pinopsida; order Pinales; family Pinaceae; genus Pinus; species Pinus taeda. The sequence continues at coordinate 131,886 of APFE031412663.1, read as the reverse complement.
ACAACATGAATACAATAACTACACTCACATGTCTGATGTCAGTGATGTCACCCTCTTTCAATACATGACATTCCCAGAAGAAACTCTTTTGAAATACATTGAAATTTGAAATAAATACAAGAAGAGCACCTACAGCTGTAGCCTGTCAGCAGTGTGTTTATGAAATTATAATTTATAAACTGTTTGATGAATTTATGTGTATTGTCTCTGTTCTAAGACTGGCATTTCACTGTTTCAGCAGTTTGTTCATTTTTTACAGCAGTTTGTTCATTTTTTTGCATTTTTAAATTTTTTACAGCAGTTTGTTCATTTTTTTTACAGGTTGTCATTGAGGTAACACCGTGGTCCGTAACAGTGTTCATGGCTCAATCAAAGGCAGCAGTTAGGGGGCAAAGGAAGGGCAAGAATGTCATGGGTAGAGATACCCTTCCTCCCCCAATATCATCAGAGTCTGCTGCAAGTAATGTTGAGGGAAGAGGACTTAAAAACAATGATAAATATCCATTCTGGAAATATGTCACAAGAGAGGATGGGCCAAACAACAAGGGAAAGGGAGGCGGCAATGTGCAATGGAAATGCAACTTTTGTAACATTTCTTTCAAAAACACATATTACCGTGTGAAATCACATTTGTTGGCTATACCTAGTTGTGGGTTGGATCTTGTAGAGCTATTACTTCACAAAAGAGAAAAGAATTGGAAAAGGAGGCCAATGTTGGTATGGAACATGTGGCATTGGCTTCAAAATAAAAAAAACCCAAAAACGAAGACCCCCTTCCATTTTTGAGGAAAGCCACCACCAAATTTCCATTTGAGAGTTCTACTTCTAGGGGGGCAAGCATTAAAAAGAAGGATCACTTGGTCCAATGGGACAAGATTTTCCAAAAAGAGAGAGGGAAGAGCTTGATCTCACCATTGCCTTCTTCTTCTATCAAACTTCTATCATTTAATGTTGCACTTACCTTTATTTGCTTTAAGATTGTGCCGAGCTCTAACTCAAGGGCTCCAGCAGGGGTATTTGCCTCCTGGGTCAGAGGTAAGCTGAGGAACCACATTGTTGACGAAGGCAAAAAAGAGGTGCAAAAATGCTTGAAGGCTATTTATGGCATCTGGCCAACATCTGGGTTAGCATTGTTTCTGATGGATGGACAGATCCAGCACGACAACTAAATCATCAACTTCATGGTGTCTTCCTGAATGGTCCAGTTTTCATGAAAGCAGTGGATACACTTGGTGAATACAAGGATGCACAATTTATGGGTGAGTTATTTATTAAAGTTGTTGAAGATGTAGGTGTTGAATCTTGTGTACAAATCATTACAGATAATGCACCTATTTGCAAGGCGGCTGGCATGATTGTGGAAGCTAAATATCCACAAGTGTTTTGGACACGTTGCATTGTCCATCCATTGAACTTAGCACTGAAATCCATTACTTCTGATGTGCTTTGGATTGGAAGCATTATTGAGGATGCAAGACATATCCGTAACTTTGTGCAAAATCATACAAATGCCTTCACTATCTACAAGGAGTACAACAATCTATCATTGTTGAAGATTGCTAATACACGGTTTGCATCTTCATTCATGATGTTGAAGAGGTTGAGGGAGGTCAAGACCGCTCTTGGGTCCATGGTTATTTCTGAGTTTTGGTCTTTTTGGAGAAAGACAGATTAGGCAGCCTCTAAAAGAGTGAAGGACACGGTACTAGATGATGCTTGGTGGGAGAGGGTAGATCTAATTATTCGGATCATGGACCCTATCATCTCTTTGCTTCGAGTTACAGATACAGACAAACCCATCCTAGGAGAGGTTTATGAGGGATGGGATTCCATGATTGAGTCTGTGAGGAGCATTATTCTATAGAGTGTGCCCCTAGTATGAGACATCACAAGAGGCCTTCTGCGATACCATATATGATATTCTTGTCAGCAGATGGGACAAGAATTGTACACCTTTACATTGTTTGGCTCACTCATTGAACCCCAAATACTACAGCCATGAGTGGCTGAATGGTGGACCTTTCCGCAGATTCCCTCCTCACATGGATGGTGAAAACTCACAGGGGAGGAAAGAGGCATTCAGGCGGATTTATCAGGATAGTGCATTGCTTGCTGAGGTGGAGGATGCCTTTGTAGAGTTTTCCACTGGCACTGGTCGATTTGGAGGTTATGATGTGATTAGAGACAGGGGGCTTAAGAAGCCCTATTCTTGGTGTGCAAATCATGGGGCAACAAGCCCTCCTCTTTAGCAGTTAGCCATGAGGCTCCTCTCTCAGGTGACTTCATCCTCTTGTTGCGAGAGGAATTAGAGCACATATGGTAATTTGCATAATGTGAAGAAAAGCAGGCTTGAGCAGTCCAGGGCAGAGAGAATGGTGTATGTGCACACCAACCTTCGTCTTATTTACAGGCAGAGGGAAGAGTGGTTGAGGGGAAAGACAAAGATGTGGGATGTCTTTCCTGATGATATGGGTCTGGACAGTAGTGTTGAGTTGGCATTGGCCAACATGGATCTTAGTGATCCAGTGCTAGAGCCTGTTAGCTTTGATGACTTAGAGGGGTCAACCTCCACACCAGCAGATGCAGAGGCGACTATGGATATAGGGGAGGAGGAGGATGCAGAGGAGAGCAGTGGGGACCATGATGATGAGGACAGTGATACTGATTGATGCCTTGAGGCTTGTATACCTGTAGTTGTTTTATATTTTCTATTTCTATTTGCCATTGGCATTGCACCAAACACTACCTATGTAACACATTTTGATTTGATGACTTAATGTCAAATGAGAAAACTACAGTTGTCAGTGTGTTTATCTTACTATCTTGTAGTTGTAAGTTGTCTTTTAGTTATGGATTATGAATCATGATTAATTTTTTTTTATAGATCTTAGATGATTTATCATTTATGTGACCAGTACCACTGACATTTATTTGAATTTTGTATGTACTATGCATGCTAATAGCTATAGATTAAGATCTATGTTTGAAATCAATAAATTTGTATCATTAATTAAAATTTGTGTAAGAAATATGATAATATCTAATTTTTAATATATATATATATATATTTTTAATAAAATAATATATAACGTGTCCTAACGTGTCCTGTTCCGGGGCGTCAGCGTGTCTGAATCCGACACCACGAATCTCGAATCCTACGTGTCCCAAATCCCCGTGTCAGGTGACTCAAGCGTTCCCTTGGCTGCTATATGTGAGACAATATGATCCTGGACTCCGTCTAGGATCAACCTCTTCGCCCGTGCCATCTCCTTTCTGTACTCTTTCGGCGGATCTGCATCTGTGGGAACTGCTACCACCACATCAATATAGGGTTTCAAGCCATATTCTTCTAGAAGGAAGGACATCCTTACCTTCCAGATGACTTAGATGGAAGCTCCGTCCAACCTTTCTTGATTGCGAAGCCCAGCAGTGGCCATCTCAACGTTCTGTCGAAAAATTCCTCTTTCCTTTTGCTCATCTACTGCTCTGTTATTCGCACTCCCTTCGGGAGTGAGAAGATCTTCTTAGAGCCACTGTTGATCTAGAAGGATAAATCTAACTTCTTGAGACTAGAAGTTCCCTGAGGAAAATTATCTCTCTATATGTGTTCTTCTCTCTTCCACCCGACGCCGGCTTTGCTTTAGCGAATTGTTGCGAAAACCATTGACTCTAGCTAGAAATTTGCTCAACGAAAAAATATGAGTTGCTCCCTTTACCTCTGGAATCACTCGATTTGGTAGAATTGAATTTTTCTGCCCCTTAGGAAAATCGAACCACCACAAGTAACTCGGCCTCCTGGTAGAATGACTGTGCTTCCCTTGGGAATTTCGGCTTGCTGCCCACAATGAGCAGCAAAATTCCTTCTCTTTTCACCTCTGAGCTCTACGACTGAACAATTGCTTTCTAAATCATGTGAAAATTCCAAACAGGAATCCTATTGTAGGGACTGGAAATTATTCACCTAATTGTTAATTTTATTTAAGAATTTATTTGTTGTTTGCCATGGAAAATACTGAATAAATCACACTACAATCTACACATAAAATTGCGGAAGAATAAAACGCTGGAAGAAATGATAGCACACATAACACAATTGTTTTGGACAAAAGTACGCGGAAAAACCAAACTTGGGAAAACCGGTGCAATAGCTGAGGGTTTTATTATTAAGCAACAACGAAATAATCTAATTACAATCTGGATGCAGAATATTGGCAATCCTGCGAAGGAAATACTAGCAAAAATCTAGTGAGGAATTTGCCTCACTCCACAGGAAAATCTAGGCTCTGACTGCAGCTCCAAGTGAGCTGTCCAAACTGCCTTTGCGTTGGCTCTGCGTTACCCTAGTGCAATCCCTTTCGGGCCAATCTGAATCAGTCTCTCCTCAAGCCACCTAGTCTCCTGCTTTCTGGGAAAATGTTTTTCCTGACCGTCAGAACCTTTGTCTAGCCTCTAGCACTGAAACTCGACTTTTCCCCAACAGAATTGAAATTGCCTCTAGAGGCTACTGCGTTGCCCCAACATCAATGTCTTTGTGGCTCTTCTGCCTTTGTAATTGCACCCAC
>APFE031412663.1:88878-127238 GCA_000404065.3 Pinus taeda | reverse complement strand
CTTGTGCAGGTATTGAGCAACGGAGGCAGGCAAGCAGCGGAAGAGATTTGAGCCAGTGATTGATTCAGATCTGAGCTGTATTGTGTGTAACAGGTGGAGCTGGTACTAGATTGCTTGTGATAAGCATTTTACTTTGTAATGTTTCATGACTCAATCATTAATATACAGATAGTTGGGGTTTTTAGCGAGATGCTTTCCCCGGGATACATACTGTGTTAATGTGTGAATGCTCTTGATGTTTTATTGTTATTGATGCTGCTATATTGATGATCAACGTAGAGGAGCTTATGTATTGTGTATGTTTTCCGCAATAGTACATGATCAGGATAATCTCTGTTGAGTATGTGTTAAATTATTCAAAATTTCTACATCTTTGACAACTGATTGTTGCTACTCTGGAAATCGATTTTCTCAGAAATCGAACTGCTCAAATGCCTTCTCCATCACCACATTGATCTCCTCTTATGATCCTTTGTTAGAGCACCAATGGCCAAGATTAAAACCTAATCAATGGCTAGGATCAACTCTGGATCGATCCGTGTGAGTTTCTAGATGATTCTTGCATTGAATTAGTTAATACTTATTAATTAGCCATATTCCCTAAGTTTAGACTTAAGAAATATTTAAAAACTGGTTAATAATATAATTAAGTCATTTATAAGCAAAATTTCTAGAAACAATTTCCGTGTTTTGAAGATCTAATGTATTCTAGCTTCTCCACAAAATATTGTGGCTAGAACATATCTGTTACTACAAAAACTAACACTTGGAGGAGAAGCTGAGATGCATCAGGATGCAGAAAGGGGAAGGCATAGATCCCTTCCTCACCAGGATTCAGGAGGTCTGGGACCAACTTACAACTGTCGGGGTAGTGCCTCAACCAATGAAGATAGTGAGGTTGGCACTGAACGGTGTCTCTGAGGAGTGGCAAGTATTTGTCGAAAGTATATTGGGCAGAAACAAGGTACCAGATTGGGACAGGATGTGGGTCGATTTGCAGCAGGAGGAGTTGAGGCGAGCTTTGCTAAAGAGATCCATCAGTGGTAGAAGTAGCAGCGGACTGAAGGTGGTGAAGGAGGAGGAGAATGTGACCCTCGCATCAAAAGGTCCCAGTTAGGGAGAGGGGGAGCATATAAAGAAGAAGGACCTGTCAAAGGTCAATTGCTTCAGATGTGATGGGCTCAGTCACTACAGTACCCAGTGTCCTCTCAGGAAGAAGGACAAGGAGGAGAAGCAGGTACAACAAGCAGCTTCAGCAGAGATCGATAGGCTTTCCTCCAGATTGGAGGAAGACTTCACGATGTTTGCAGATATATCTCCAGGAGTGAGGTGGGGTGATTTGGTGCTGTAGCCCCAGAGAGCTACAAAGATTAGGCTGGGTCCTTGAGGAGTCCACCTCATGGATCAATACCTTGCTACAGGGGTCCACAGTATTTAGTAGCAGGATGGATCAGTGGCAGTTGATGTCGTCAGCTCCAGAGCGAGAGTTGCAAACTAGTAGTAGTCAAATGTTGGGGAGCGCAGTGCAGAATTCACAATAGTGCAGAGTCAGTAGCAACGCAGATTCTTCAACGACAGTGCAGATGCTAGTAGTAGTTAAAGACTCGGGAGACAAATGCGTCATATTGAACACAATTGATTTAATATTTTGGATGATTTTTCAATTGCAAATGTTGCAGTTGCAACAACAACAGATGAGAGGGAGTTGTAGCGTAGATGCAGCGTTGGCAACAATATCGCAGTCTTAACAACATCATCGCAGTGTTAGCAACAACACGTATGCAACATCAGAGTTGTGTAGTAGTTGGTGGGCAGCAACAACCAGACATCAATAACGTAATAGAGATGAGACAGAGACAGAGTGTTGTGGCAGGGTGTGCAAAATTAGAACACATTCCTTGCTAAGAGTGAGTGATAGTTTTTGTAGCATTGGATGTGTTCTAGCCACGAAATTTGGTGGAGGCTAGAATACATAACATCTGCAAGATCCGTAAATAATTTCTGGAAATTCCACCTAGAAGTGTCTTAATTAGATTATTAACCAATTTTTTAATGTTTCCCAAGTCTAAACTTAGGAAAACATGTTAATTAATCAATATTAATTAAGTCAAGGTGAGAATCATCTAGAAAATCACACAGATCAATTCCAAGATAATCCTAGCCATCAATTAAGTTTTATTCTTGGTCAATGGAGCTCCAACAATGGATTATAAGAGGAAGTCGATCAGAACTTGGAGAACATACTTGAGAACACCGGAAATTTGATTTCTTTGGCAGATCAATTTCCAGAGTAGCAATAGTCAGTTGTTGGAGAGCCAAAGATAGAAGTAGTGAGTGAGGGGAAGGGATAATGAGTTCGGAGGAGATTTTCTGATCTGAAGAGGCAGTATAAAGAGGGTTGAGTTATTCCCTGTGAGGCAACGTGGAGCACTGCGTAGTTGCTTCAGAAGCAACTCGGTTTTGCTGGAGAGAAATTCGTTCTCAGATCCAGAGGCCGGGCAGAGGGTCTTGAGTGCCAGAGAGACGATTTCCTCAATAGAGGTAGGTATAATGAATTTATCAGAAGTAGTTTTGAGCGACATGTGTGCGAGGCAGTTCAAAGGCAGCGCAAAAGGGCTCATGTTGGGGTTTGGACGACCAGTTTTCTGAAGGGAAGTTGTGCTGGGATTGCTTGTGGAAGAAGGGTAATTCCCTTAAATAATTTTGGCCAGATGTTCTTGCTGTTTGGATTTCCTGTTGGGCATCCATAGATGTACTCAGATTTCACTGCTGCTTAATAAAATAAAACCCTCATCTGCTACACTGGTTTTCCCGCATTGGGTTTTTCCAGAGACTTCTGTCCAAAGACAACACAGTTATTTTTATGTGTGTGTGCTAGCATTTCTTAGTTCCAACGCCATTTATTTTCTGCAATTTTTTATTTGTGAAGGTTGCAGTGTGATTTATTTAGTATTTGTTGTAGGGAACTACAAATAAATTGTTAAATAAAAGAAACGATTAGGAGAATAATTTCTAGCTGCTGCAATAGGATTCCGGTATTGGAATTTTCAGAAGGAAAAAATAAGGGAGAAGTATTTTATGAGGTTTGTTTATGTTAATCTCTTACACATGCAGGGTGCAACTAGGGCATCATATCACCTACAACAAATCAAAATCACAGTCAGTCAAGAAGCCAAGCGAAGGGTGGAAGAGGCACTCATACTCAAGCTGAGGTATTGAAGAAAGGAATGATGCCCAAGTGAAGGAGAAGAGAAGTTATCTTCACCATATTTTTGTCACATATGCAAACTAGGGTTAGTGCAAGAAGGGCCAAAATCACAGTGAAGATGTAAGTCTGAGCTAATAAAGTGAAGATGTAAGTCTGAGCTAATAAAGTGAAGATATATTGGAAGCTAAGAGACTTGGGTTGACTTTGCTAGAAGTCAAGTTTTCAAGAAGAATTGTGACTTAGTCTTGGAGTAGTCTTTGTTCAAGGGCCATAGGTCTTGGAATTTGACAATTGAAGTTCTATAAGAAGAGAATAATTCTTGTGGGTTTTCCACTCATTGGGAGAGGTTTTGGCCTTGGCTGATTGCCTATATCTTGTGCCCTCTTGTCTCATTGTTCTTTATGTTTTGGTAACTGTTTAATGAAAGGAACTCAATAATAATCATATAGAAGAAGAATCTGATCAACAAAATAAAAATGTCATCGCAAGTAGTTATCACAGTAAGAGAAATCACCCATATTGTTGCCCTTGTGTTTCTCAACAGATAGGAAGGAGCTCGAGCTACACTTGACGAAGTTCGCACATTTGAGACAGACGAGCAGTGCATAGGCCTACATATTGGAGTTCTAGAGGCTGGCAGTGATGGTATCAAATATCTTTGAGGCCTTATTGATCATGCTATTTATAGAGGGGTTATTTGATCCCTTGTGTGGATGGATGATGCCTACAAGCCCAGGACACTAATGGACGCTATTTCTAGGATCCAGGACATGGTTGACACAGTGCCCAAGACTAGGGCCTGTATACCCACTAGACACTTGGCTCCTTAGGGGAGTAGAGATGCTCGTCAGCCTCAGAGAGAGATTGGGCGTGGCCAGGTGGATGATGAGACTAGGAGGGACCTCCGGAGGAGGAAGTTATGTTTCAGGTACTAGGAAGATTGGGCATCGGGGCAAAAGTGCACCAAGGGCAAGGCCCATTACATCGAGGTGTACTTAGATAGCGAGCTAGATGATGAGGTGAAGTAGGAGAGGAACCATGGAGATGGGGGACCATAGTTTGTGGGAGGACCACCACCACCACTACCACCTCAGGGAGGAGGCCCATTTTCCCCTTTTGGGGGCGTTCTAGCTTCACTTCATGGAGTTCCGAATACTTGACACTTCGGATCAAAGGCACAAAATAGGGAGAATGTGTGTCAGTACTAGTGGACAATGGGGCTACCCAGAACTTTATCGATGCCCATATGGTGGAGTAGAGGGGCATACATACAAAGATGAGGGGTTCTCGGTGCTAGTGCCAGGAGACCAAACGATGTAATGCACGAGATATGTTCCCAGTCTGACCCTGACTATGGGGAACTATTATATGAATAATCATTTCTTTGTAGTGGATGTTCTGGACACCAACGTAGTGATGGGTGTCCAGTGGCTGTACTCATTGGGTCGGGTCACCATTGATTGGTGGAAATAGTTCACAGGCCCATATGGGAAGTTGGTAGTGTTGACCACTGGAGTGGCACTTGATGATTATATTAAGACTTAATGCCCAAAGATGATCCAGAGGACACTTGTACCATTAGATATTATCAGTGAACAGAGTTTTCTAACTCTACTTCTATCTTCTCATCATCTTTCTTGTACCCAGATTCCACACCCTGTGGGGAATTGTCATAAGTGATACTAGTAATGATGGGGTTTTGAGTCTATAATAGGCCTACAATGTTGGGACTCGATCAGCAAACGAGTACACCTTGGAGTGTTTTTTTTTTTATCTAGTTAATTATCCCTTCTTTTTCAAAGGCAGATAATTTTATCGGTTTTTTCACTAACGTTTTACCCTCAAGTCGGGGTGACGGTTTGAAAGTGAAGACCCTAACACATCGTAGTGTCTAGAATCGATGTATATTACTGTATTAGATCACACAAATCGTTTTGTGGAATTTGGTTAGGTCTAGGTAATCATTTTTTATTTTTTTATATTTTTTGTATTGTGGAAATTGCTAATAAAATTGTATTTGTAATGTAATAAGTGATGTTTGGAGAAGTTGTATGGGGTATAAGTAATGAAATTTGCACCTCTCACCCTCAACTTTGTACTATGCCACACTTTGATGGGTTAAAAATGTGTTTTGAACCCTCAAAATCCATTTTTCCTAGGTTTAGTGGGAAATCTGGCAATTAATTAAGCGATAAATTAAATAAATGGAGAAAAATAAATATCCACACATGCTAAATGTTGTGGAAATGAGGTGGAAAATTATGGGGGAGTTAAAGTGAAGTTTCAAAGTGGTGTGGACTTCTAAAATCAAGGAAATAACACGTGCTCAAATAAAATCGAATTTCTGGCATTGAAAGAGAAAGCTGTTTACTTGGAAATTTGAATTTGTGAAGTTAATGCACATTTGGGAGGGTCTGGGAGGATATTTGGTGGAGATTTTTGTGGGGAATTGTCCCCACATGGGTTACCACCCATATACACTTGTCATTCTATCACAAAATTCGAATTTGGCATATAAAGGAAGAAAAAAATGATGTCCACTTGCCAAAATTCGATTTTTACACTTGGTATTGGAGCTCCATTCAACGAATTCGAATTTCTTTTTAGGATTGTCGCCTCAGGGCACTTGTTTATTCACTTCTACATTGAAATTGACTCCAATGCATTTTGTCATTGTTATTCTTCATTGAGATTTGCTCCCAACTCTCTATATTATAGAGCCATGGGCTCTCATATTGTATCATGTAATAAGCTATTGGGTTTGAGGAAACTTTGTCATTTTGTACTTGCATATTTTCTTAATACAATCAAAACTGGGGATATATGACTAGTGTTATCTTGGCATTATGAGGTAATGTCATTTCATACTTCTGCTATTGTGTTTAATTTCTTTCGCATGTTGAATTAATATTATTTTATACTTACCATCTTGCTTGGATTGATGTGTATAAGCTATCTTGCACATATCATTGATTTATAGTAGTATTCTAGGAATAATCTTGCCAATTTATTTGAGGAAGAATGTTTGCTTTATCTTATTCATTATATTGCTCTAATCTTGTGCAAACAAATACTTGTGTTGACCACTACGTGTTAACGACCCATAGCAGTACACCCCCTTTTTTCGCAAAAGAGATAGCATTTGATCAATGTGTCCCTGCTGTTCAACTATCATCATCAACCTGATCATCATGGTATATTGTAAACCCTTTCTACATGTGTAAAATGTAAATAATCTCAGCAGACTCATGTCATGTATGTAATTGCCTAGGTATAGCTACTTTTCTGGTGATAGTCTACATTCCGGGAGCTTTTTTGTCTCACCGATCCATTCTTGCATGGTCAACAGAGTTTTCTTTCAACTTTACTCCAAAGCCGGAATGGATTGTCACTGGGATCTTAGGCGAGTCCTAGTATTATAGATCGAGTCTATGTAAAAGTGATTTGGGAATAATCCTAACTATTTGGTTAGGTTATTTTATTACAAATTGTTTAGTTTGTTGAATTACATTTGTGTTGCAGAAATGGGTGGTCTGTGAGGGTTTTTTTCAAATGGGTTTCCCCCTTATGATGTAAAAATATGAAAATTATGATGTAAAGTGTCTTGAGGGTTGGAAAAACTAATTTATCCCTTCATAAGTTAATTAATTAAATTTTCTGGCCAAAAAACTAATTAAAATTCTAAGCCATATATTTAATTAATTCTAAGTCCTAGGTAGATTTAAATTCTCCGAAGGAAAAATTCTTTAGTCCTTAAAATTCAAATTTTAAAAGGTCCCGAGATTAAGGTAAATAATTATTTTGCCAAATTTTAAGCCTTTGATCCCTGGGGTTAAGTCAAAGTCAGCATTTTGAGGAAATGAATTCAAAAATTTAATTTTTGAATTAATTAGAATGCATTTAATTGAAAAATTCGAATTTCCTCAAGAATTTAAAATTTTGACAGATGAAATTAAAAGAAATTTTGATCATCATCAACGGTCGAGATTGCTTTGATAAGGATCACTCTAACTAGCCGTTGGAGGATTTATCGTTAAATAGGAAGTCATTTGTCAGTCAATTGATCCGATCTCTAGATTGTGCACTAAACTCTCAAGCTCTCATGTATACCTTTTTGAATTAATGCAAAAGTCTTTGGGGTTTCAACGTGTTGTAGTGTTCCTCTTCATGAAATTATGGTAACATTGTTTTAATTTTTGCTTAATATTATGTGAAAACTGTCAATCAATAGCTCTCTTAGAATAATCTGAATACATGTACCTTATTCAGTTTGTTGGATCTAGGGTAAGAATTTTAATTTTGATTGAAGTAGCAGGTATCTCTATTTCTTTAGAATTTTATTGCTGTTCTATTTCTTTACTTGATCTGATGGTTGATCTAGTACTGCAGAAGATCTATCAGGTTCTCATTGAGCGTTTGGGGAAAGCCTTCGGTTGGACCAGCCAACTCTCAACACATATTTTTTGAAGAGCCTACTTCATATAAGCCTCGGGATTTATCTAACGATAATATTTTTCTGTAGTGTGTTTTTGGGCTAGTACCTCTCTAAAATTTCAAAATATTTTAAATATTTTGTGGAATTTTTGATAGATCTGGCTATTAAGAGCCTTAGACTATCAGATTTGGGAGTGGAGTTGGAATCATACTCCTCAAATCTGATAGATCTGTAAATTATTTTTATAGATCTGTTATTTACCTGTGTAGATCTGAAATTTTGTAACATAATTTTGAATATTAACACTTGGGTTTTTGGGATTTTATCTATTTTTGTACATATTGGGTATTGTGTTTTTCTTTTTTCACTTGTGCAGGAATAGCTCTGGGAAATTAGCTAATAAAATCTCTAGATATGAGGTAGATCTAGACCTCGAAGGGCAAGATCTGGGCTCAAAGATTGTTTGCAAGAATAGATCTAGGAAATCAGCGAAGTAAATTTTCAGATATGAGATTTTTCAAACAGATCTGGGGGTTTTGAGATAGATCTAGGCCCTGGAGGGCCATATCTTGTCCCAAATATTTTTGCAAGACCAACCATTAAAGATTTTGCAATAAATCTGAAGATCTGAAGATTTTTTTTTTTTTTAGAACGAGGGTTTCAAGTTTTGAGGCTCCTAAGCCCACATCTGCTTTCTCCTAGCCCAATGCTAGTTCTATTGGGCCTAGTGCTAGTTCTCATTGGCCCTAGATTCCCCTTGTTTCATCTCTTATTTGAATATTTGATTTTCTGAAGCTAATCATTGGTGGGTTTTTGTAGAAAAAATTGGTAAAAATTTGTGTTTCAAGTATTGAATTTTTTTGGGCAACTTGGGCAAGTGATCTTCAAGGCCTAGTGTCTAAGGGTTTGATATCTAAACCATCTTTTCCCTCACTATTTGCTACAACTGTTATATACCTTTTTAATAGTGGTGAAAAATACATCTAAGTGGTTTGAAATTAACGAAAAAAATTATTAAATACATTAATAAGTCATCTATGTTTGATGTGTATAAAAAATTTGGCCTAGATCTACATTTTGGGTGGCTGTTATCTTTGAATAATTCTGTTTGTGAAGTTTGAAATATAACAATGGTAAAATTTCATGTGAGTTAGCCTAAAATCAGTTTCTAAGTTGTCTAGTACATTAAGGAATTAATTTCTTGAGTTGGGCATTCATCATTAGGTTTATTTCATGTTTTAATTGTTGGTTGTAATAAGTATATCAGATTTGATATAATATGGAAATCACATCATAACAAGCTGGAAATTTTTGATAATTCATGTGGGCAAGTTTGGAAACTTCCCGATAAATTTTTGGCATAAAGATATCATTGATAGCTTACTATTTTCATTGTCATATTGTTGTTGTCATAAAAATTTTTTTATTGCTGTCTTAAAAACTAATTTCTGAAAATTAAGTACTTTGTCATGAAACTGTGATAAAATCCATATATTTTGTTTCATAAATTGAGTATTTTTTGAGCATTTGTTGACATTGATTGTAAATAAGTTTTTTTTCTCTTTGAGCTATAATTGTATAAAAAAAGAATTGAAATAAGCTTGTGGTTTAATTGTAATATTTTCAGGGGTTTATTTTTAAGTCTTCATGCAATAAAGCGACCAATCTATTTTGGTGATTAAGGGCTTTTGCGACACAAGTGTTTCTAGTCCTCGGGTCTAACTTCTTCTCATCTTCTGGTGCATTTGTATATAAGCTAGTTTTGCATAAATAAAATTTACTTCCAAGCATAAGGTTGGTTGATAGGGAGATAGATATCCATCCATCTTTGCTTGAGAAGCCTGCTTTTAATAGTACTTAAAACAATGACTTTGTAGTCGTTCTTTGTAGTGCTGGAGGCACCAGGTATGTTAGATTTTCAGGAGAGGAATTGTTAATTACATTTTAGTATGCTTCAGCTTATATTCTTTCTGCCAATTACTACGAAATCAAGCTCAATATAGAAATGATCGAAGGGTTAAAACTTAGATAAGCATTTAACTAAAATTAACCAAGATTCTTGCATGTCATATTAGCTTTAGGATCTACACTTCATATAAGATAGTCATTCATCCAAGCAGCAGTTGCAAATCAATTATTTGGTCCTAAATTTGCTAGCAAGGTAGTTGATTCCATAAGACACTGACATCAATTGCTTAAAATTTAACCAAATCCTATAAATCTTGCTAAATCTAAATCAAGTACTTGTTCGCTTCACTGTGTCTCTCGAACTGGCTGGTTTCCAACTAGTTCTCTTTCATTCCATTTTCGTAGGGTCTACTACCCTTAGCTTGATGTAGAGAGACAACTTAAACAGAGAGATTGGGGATGAAGGTGACAACACCCGATCTGAGCCATTGTCGTGGTGCCTAGACGTTTTGTGCGACAACATGGAATGAAGAAGAACTTGTTGGAAACCAACCAGTTCGGGAGACACAGTGAAGCGATCAAGTACTTGATTAAGATTTAACAAAACTTATAGGATTTGATTATATTTTAAATGATTGATACCAGTGCCTTGTGGAGTCAACGATCTTGCTAGGGAAATTAAGACCAAGTAATCGATTAGCAACTGCTGCTTAGATGAATGACTAATGTGAGATGCAAGAATCTTGATTAATTTTAGTTAAATGCCTATTTAAATGTGAATCCTTCAATCCTTTCTGTGTTGAGCCTGATTTCATAGTAATTGGCAAAGAAAATATAAGACGTAGCACACTAAGGTGTGATTAACGATACCTTTCCTGAAAATCTAACATACCCGGTGCCTCCGATGCTGTAGAGAGCTGTGGCTCTGACCACTGCAAGGTCACTGTTTTGAGTACTATTAAAAATAGGCTTCTCAAGCAAAGATTGATGACTACGTATTTCTCTATCGACCAAGCTTATGCTTGGAAGTAAATTTTAGTTATTCAGAACTAACTTAATATGCAAACGCACAAGATGATTAGAAGATGAGTTGAAGTTAGATTCAAGGATAAAAAATGCTTATGCTACGATCTGATTCAAAGTTATATATCAAAGCTCTTAATTGTCAAAATGCATGTTCACTTCACTAGACAAAGGTTGAAAGATAAACTTCTTAGCAATATCACAATTAGACCACAAGCATATTTCAAATCTTCTGGATCCTTTCAAATGCAATTATAGCTCAAAGAGAACAAAAGCGTCTTCACAAATTAATATCAGATGTTCGAAAAATACTCAGTTTATGAAACAAAAGATATGTATTTTATCACAATTTCATGACAGAGTACTTAATTTTTAGTAATTAGTTTTTAGGATAGCAGTAAGAAAAACTTTATAACAACAACAATATGACAATGAAAACAGTAAGCTATCAATGATATCTTTATGCAAAAAAATTACCGAAATTTTTCCAAACTTGCCTACATGAATTATAAAAAAATTTCAGCGTGTTATAATGTGATTTCCATAATTATATCAGATCTGATATACTTATTATAGCCAACAATTAAAACATGAAATAAGCCTAATGATGAATGTCCAACTCAAGAAATTAATTCCTTAATGTATTAGACAACCTGGGAACTGATTTTAGGTTAACCCACATGAAATTTTGCCACTGTTATATTTCAGACTTCAGAAATAGAATTATTCAGAGATAGCAACCACTCAAAATGTAGATCTAGGCCAAATATTTTATACACATCAAACATAAATGACTTATTAATGTATTTAACAATTTTTTTAGCTAATTTCAAACCACTTAGATGTGTTTTTCACCACTATTAGAAAGGTATATGACTGCTTTAGAAAACATTGAGGAAAAAGATGGTTTAGAGATCAAATCCTAAGGCCCTAGGCCTTGAAGATCAGTTGACCAAGTTGCCCAAAAAATTTCAATACCTGAAACACAAATTTTTACCAATTTTTCTGCAAAACCCACCAATGATTAGCTTCAAAAAATCAAATATTAAAATTAGAAATGAAGCAAGGGGAATCTAGGGCCAATGGGAGCTAGCACTAGGCCTAATAGAACTAGCGTTGGGCTAGGAGAAGACAGATGTGGGCTTAGGAGCTCCAAAACTTGAAACCCTTGTTCTGATTTTTTTGTTTTTTGTTTTAGATCTTCAGATTTCTTACAAAATCTTTAATGGTTGGCCTTGCAAAAATATCTGGGACAGGATATTGCCCTCCAGGGCCTAGATCTGTCTCAAAACCCCTAGATCTGCTTGAAAAATTTGAGATCTGAAGATTTACTTCACTGAATTCACAGATGTATTCCTACAAACTTTCTTTGAGCCTAGATCTTGCCCTCCAGGATCTAAATCTAGCTCATATATGAAGATTTTCTTAGCTGATTTCTTAGATCTATTTCTGCACAAGTGAAAAAAGAAAAACCCAATACCCAATATGTATAAAAATAGAGAAATTCCCAAAACCCAAGTGTTAAAATTCAAAATTATGTTACAAAATTTCAGATCTACATAGGTAAATAACAGATTTATACAAATAATTTACAGATATATATAAATAATTTATAGATCTATCAAATCTGAGGAGTATGAGTCCAACTCTGCTCCCAGATCTGATAATCGAAGGCTATTAATAGTAGAATCTATCAAAATTTCCGCAAAATATTTAGAAGATTTTGAAATTTTAGAGAGGTACTAGCCCAAAAACGCCCCGCAGAAAAAGATTATCATTAGATAAATCCTGTGGCTTATATGAAGTAGGCTCTTCAAAAAATATGTGTTGAGAGTTGATTGGTCCAACCGAAGACTATCCCCAACGCTCAATGAGAACCTAAGAGATCTTCTGCAAACACTAGATCAACTATCAAATCAAGTAGAGAAATAGAACAACAATAAAATTTTGAAGAAATAGAGATACCTGCAACTTCAATCAAAATAAATTTTTTTACCCTAGATCCAATAAACTGAATAAGATATCTGTAGTCAGATTATTATAAGAGAGCTATTGATTGACAGTTTTCAGATAATATATTAAATAGAAATTAAAACAACGTTACCATAATTTCATGAAGAGAAACACTACAGTACGTTGAAACTTCAAAGACTTTTGCATTAATTCAAAAAAGTATACAAGAGAACTTGAGAGCTTAGTTCACGATCTAGAGATCGGATCAATTGACTAACAAATGACCTCCTATTTAAAGATAAATCTTCCAACGGTTAGTTCAAGTGATCTTTGTCAAAGCAATTTTGATTGTTGATGATGATCAAAATTTCTTTTAATCTCATCCATCGAAATTTTAAATTCTCGAGGAAATTCGAATTTTTCATTTAAATGCATTTAAATTAATTCAAAAATTAAATTTTTGAATTAATTTTCTCAAAATGCTGACTTTGATTTAACCTCAGGGACCAAAGGCATAAAATTTAGCAAAATAATTAATTTACCTTAGTCTCGGGACCTTTTAAAATTTGAATTTTAAGGACTGACAAATTTTGCTTTCGAAGAATTTAAATTTACCTAGGACCTAGAATTAATTAAATTTCTGACTTAGGATTTTAGTTAATTTTTTGGCCAGAAAATTTAATTAGTTAACCTATGAGGGGATAAATTAGTTTTTCCAACTTTCAAGACACTTTACATCATAATTTTCATATTTTTACATCATAAGGGGGAAAACCCATTTGAAAAAGACCTTCATAGACATGTATTTCTGCAACACAAATATAATCCAGCAAACCAAACAATTTGTAATAAAATAACGTAACCAAATAGTTAGAATTATTCCCAAATCACTTTCACATAGACTCTATCTATAACACTAGGACTCGCCTAAGATCCCAGTGACAAAATCTTTTCCGGCTTTGGGTTAAAGCTGAAGGAAAACTCTGCCGACCATGCGAGAATGGATCGGTGAGACAAAAAAACCTCTTGGAATGTAGATCATCACCATAAAAGTAGGTTTGCCTAAGCAATTACATACACGACACGGGTTTGCTGAGATTATTTACATCTTACACATGCAGAAAGGGTTTACAATATAATAGAATGATCAGGCTGATGATGATATTTGAACCAGTGTTGCGAAAATCGTTATTGGGAGTAAATCGGCGAGTAGAAAAAATCGGGAAAAATCGTAAAAATCAGTAAAAATCGGCAAAATTAAAAAAAAAAAAAAAATCAAGATTTTTTTTCGAAAAAATCGTTATTTAGAAAAAAAACGAGATTAAGTCCCAATTTTTTCAAAATAAAAAAATCACTAAATTAATCGCGCGATATTATTGGGAAAATGAAAAAATCGCGATTTTTTGATGTTATCACATTAAAATCGCAATTTTCGCAACACTGAGTTGAATGACACGAACATGTCGATCAAACATTACCCCTTTTGCGAAAAAAGGGGGTGTACTGCTATGGGTCGTTGACACGTAGTGGTCAACAACGTGTTCATGTATGTGGGAAAGATCTTTTGTATTGCGTGCAAGAATCCATTTGGAAGCGGGAGAAATTTCAATTAGATCAACTCACTCTTAAAATCATAGTGATCCAAGACTCAACCATTTTTTCGCGTCAAGTTTTCAATCCAACGAAGAGCAAAAATGAGTTTTCTTAATCTATAGCTCCTTGATCATCCATTTAAAATTCAAAATACTTATTTGATTTTATTTCTTTCAAACTTATATCTCCTATTCCAGAGTCATTTCTAAAGCTAGGCAAGTATGGGGGTTCACTCCCATTACTTGTGCTAGTACTTTGTAAATTAAATTCTAAGTTTAGTTTTGGTTTCTTTTTCCTAATTTTACACTGACAATTGGTATTTCTTTGTGTTTTGCAGCCCATAGGCTTGAGCATTGGGTAATAAGGAGCTTGAGGAGAAGCTTTGGAAAACCACTCACTCATGTGTATGTAGGACACCCCCACGCTATCCAAGACTGATTTCTAAGTGGTCCATATGCACTTGTGAGAGTGTTGCAAACTCATCGAGGCCGTGGGCCTTTTGAGCCTTGTGAATCTCTTTTGGAGAGTTTTTTTCTATCTTGAAGTTTGTTGTTGTTATATTTTTTGGGGAGAGAGTCTAGCTTTGTTAGAGTCTCATCTTTGTAAAGATCTGTTAAATCTCCCTTTTTTCCTGCGTCTAGGGCTTCTTCATTAGGGCAACGTTATCCCTTAGGATCTCTCCTCCTAATAAAACCCAAAGACAAGTAGAGAGGAAGAGATCCCAAGTGTGTCTCCAAATGACTTTCAAGGCACCTCTATTTATACTAAAATGTTGAGCACATGTGGGGTTTATTTGGTTGCTAGCCGACCTTGACAAATTGTTCTATAACACAAATAAATTCATATCTCCATGAATACTTATCGGAATCAGATGATCTTTAGATCAATCCTACACCTCTCGATGAAAGGGATCTAAGAAAAATATCCGCTGCCATTAATAAGATGACCCACATGGAGTTTGGCCCTAGTTGCCAATTTTAACAAGATCTCTCTCGTATTTTGGGTTGTTCTCTTAAGAGGCATTTTTACCCAGTTTAAGCGCTAATAAAAGATAGAAAAAATTGTTGGAGGGAGCTTGGGATTTTTCCCAAGGCATCCCCATTCCTCATTTAGACGAGGGATTCTTGTGGGTGGTCTAATCTTGCTTTTATTTTTTTCTTAGCTTTCTAACTTTTAAATTTCATATTGTGCATTCTTAAAATCAATACATTTCACTTAACATGCAAATTTTTATTAATCTTGTCTTTAAATTCCCACATGCATATGCTCTTAAGTTTTGAAAACTATTTCTCTTTGAAGCATTTGCATTTGCATTAGTTTAATTTGGGGAATTAACACAATTTGCATTTCATCCAGGCATTTTAGTATATGAAGACCCCAAGGCTCATTAAAACTTACTTTCAACTTAAGTTGGTTGAATACACTTTTAGGGACCCTCTACCTCTATTGACTCCTCATTGTGAGATCCAAACATTTGGGCGAGGATGAGGTCTGAGGACTAGAGTTCAATTGTAACTTTTCCTTAACACTAATTAATAAAATAAACCAAGAACTCATTCCATCATATTTGCTTGCTTTGCAAAGTTCTTAAATTTCTTGCTATCTTGATGGTTTAAAGTCTGACATGCAAATCTTATTTCAAGAGACATTTTGGATGCAAGCATTGTAATTCCCTTTAGTTTTGCAACAAGTTTAATTTTCTTGTACTTGGAATTTGACTCATCTTTTGGTTTATTTGCTTATTGTCATGAATGGTTGATTTCACTTTCAAGTACTATTATTTTGGCTTGCGAACTTAATTGCATGTTGTCATCTTGGTCTAACGTTTGAGTTATTTTTTGTATTCTTTTGAGCAAGATAGTTTCCATGCTTTTGATTTATAGACTTATTCATCTTGAAAGCATTTATAATATCTTGTGCTAACAATTTAGTGTTTCACTTTTCAGGGTTATTTTGGCTTTACATTTGAAAGCATTTCTCTTTATTTTAAGCAAAATACAATTTCATTTCTTAAAGAGCAAGTACTTGGAAGGCACTGGTTGTTTATGTATTTCATGCTTATCTTATGATGGTTATTGCTCATATCGATTTTTTGCTTATAAATCTTAAAGAGATAGTCTAATTAACTCTAACAATTCTCTTAGAAACTCACATCCTTTTTAACTTAACTTTTCATTAGGGACCAACCCCTTAGCTAACCTAGGAGATAGTGCAAATAGAGAGAGTCGGGATTAGTTTGATAGCGCCTTCTCTGAGTTCCCTGCCACCAACCACACCGTGTGGGGTTGAAGGCTTTTCTTACTGACTTGTAGGTAGGTGTGGACAATAGGGTCAACAGGTAGTGTTGAGGGGTATGCACTCCTACCCACACTAGATAGTGTCTGCCCATCGGATGGAGGAAAACTTGTGGTGTGGGGATATAGAGTGGGAAGTGGAGCTCAAGATTTTAGAGACAGGGACTCAGGCACAACAGGTTCATCCAGAGATCCTTGCAATGCTGGAGAGGCATCAGATGGTTTTTGGGGAGATTCCACTATGCAGGCCACTGGATCGGGGGTTTGAGCACACTATTGGGTTGGAGGAGGGCGTGCATGTTGTTATCACTGCCCCATATATGCACCCTAAGGCCTACAGGGATGAGATTGCGAGGGCTATCCAAGCGTTGTTGGTGTTGGGACATATCAGGACTAGTACTAGCCCTTTTGCTTCATTAGTGGTGTTGATGAAGAAAAAGGATGGGACCCTTCATATGTGCATCAACTACCAGGCCCTGAACAAGAAGACTTTGAAGAATCAGTACCCCATACCCTGTATAGATGAGCTTAGAGGAGCCAAGTACTTCTCTAAGATAGACTTGCGCTCAGGGTACCACTAGATTTAGGTGCGCGAGTAGGACATTCTGAAGACGACATTCAGATGCCATTATGGGCACTTTGAGGTCCTGGTGATGCCTTTCGGGCTGACCAATGCCCCAACCACATTTCATTCTTGCATGAGCCACATGTTCCGCAAGCATCTGCACAGATTTGTCTTGGTGTTCTTTGATGATATACTTATCTACAACAGGACATGGGAGGAGCACCTGCAACAATTGGAACAATTCTTGAGCATATTGGAGGAGCAATAATTTTATGCCAAGATGTCCAAGTGCAAATTTGGGATGATTGAGATGTTGTACCTGGGGCACGTGATAAGACAGGATAGAATCAAAGTCCACTAGGAGAAGATCCGTGCCATCCTTGATTGGCCCACACCCAGGAACGTGACTGAGTTGAGGGGATTCCTGGGAATATGCGCATACTACAAGCGCTTTGTGAGGGGATTTTCCCAGTTGGCTACACTCCTTACAAACCTCACAAAGAAGGGGGCATTTAGTTCATCAAACACAGTGTAGGAGGCCTTTGAGCACCTCAAGGTAGTCATGATTACTTGCCCGGTTTTGGCGTTACTGGATTTCTCCCAGCCTGTTGTATTGGAGTGTGACATATTAGGTGAGTGGAGCAGTGTTGATGCATGGGGGCCATCCCATAGCTTATGAGAGGAGGAAGCTCCAAGACTATGAGCGGCTATACTCTATCTATGACAAAGAGATGCTAGCCAGAATGCATGCACTAGCCGAGTTCAGACACTATCTAGTGGGAAATAGTTTCAAGGTGAAGATTGACCACAATAGTCTTTGATGTTTACTTGAGCAGAAGGAGATACAGGAGAGAAAACAAAAGTGGGTTAGTAAGATCCAAGCATATGAATTTGAGATAGAATATTTCATGGGCAAGCTAAACATAGTGGAAGATGCACTGTCTAGGAGGCCTGCGGCATTATCTCTTATCGATATTACTCAGGATTGGAGGGCACAACTCCTGGTAGAGTATTCCAAAAACCAGCAGGCCTGCGAAATTTTGTATGGCACCTTTGGAGATGACATGTACCAAGTGATGGACGAGGTCATATATTATAAGGATATGATCTATTTGGTGCCATGATCGCAACTCAGAGAGAGGATCATGTAGGAAGGCCATGACTCCCCTATGGCAAGACACCCAGATTCCTTAAAACTTACAAAGCCATTAGGGAGTGTTTCTCTTGGAAGGGTCTCAAGGGGGACATGACATGTTGAGGCATGTGCAGGAATGCAGAGCTTGGTTGAGGAATAAGGGGGAGCCATCACACCCTACAGGACTACTACAACCACTCCCTATTTCAGAGAGGAAGTGGGAGAGCATGTCCATCGATTTCATTACGGGTCTTCCAGTTGCACAGGGGCGTGACTGTATCTATGTGGTGGTGGATACTTTGACCAATTTCGCCCATTTCTTCTCTATACCAGCTAGATCCTTAGCTTCACAGGTCGCAAAGCTCTTCTTTAGGGAGGTATTCATACTGCATGGTCTCCTAAAGACCATAGTTAGTGATCGAGATGACAGGTTCATGTGGGAATTCTGGCAGGAGCTATTTAGGTTGGTTGGGACGGAGCTCACTCTTACTACCAGCTACCACCTCCAGAGAGACGGAAAGGCCGACATTGTAAACAAGTGGCTGGAGGGGTACCTGCGCAACTATGTGATAGGGCAACAATGGTTTTGGGTAAAGTGGTTGCACCTCAGATAGTTCTGCTACAACAACACTTACTGCATGTCAATTGGTATGTCTCCTTTTCGTGCCCTCTATGGTTATGATGCAATTTCTTTTTTTGATATGATTTTTGGAGATAGCAGAGCCCCTGGGTCCAAAGGCTGGATCTGAGAGAGCCAAGAGATTCTCAAGGCCCTGAAGGATAATTTGCAGGTAGCTCAAAATCAATAGAAAATGTATGCTCACAAGAAGAGGGTAGAGAGGTAGTTTGAGGTGGGAGACATGGTCTATTTATGCCTCCAACCATACTGACATTCCTGACAAAAACAAAAGGGTGAGGAGAAGCTCAAGCCCCGGTTCTATGGTGCATACAGGGTAACCAAGCACGCTAGGGAGGTGGCATATGAGTTGGAGCTTCTTTCAGGAAGCAAGGTACATAATGTCTTCCATGTTTCATGCCTAAAAAGGCACTAGGCCAGTAGGTCATGACCGCCACAGAGCTGCCACCATTGGATGATGAGGGCCATCTAGAGTTGGTTTTGAGGCCAACTTGGAGGTGAGGCAAAGGAAGCTCAAGAATAGAACAATCAGGGAGTTTTTGGTCAAGTGGAAAGACTTTCCTCAGGAGGATGCCACGTGGGAAGGGGAAAAGGTGATGCAGCATCTAACGTTGAAATTGCTTGAGGGCAACCAAATTTTTGTAGGGGCATTGTCATATCCCCAAATTCTTGAGTATTACGGAGATTCGCCAATTTTGGTGTGATTTTGGCATTAACATCATTTTTGGCAGCTTACCTTAGGATGAGGGAAAAAATTAAAGTTTTGATGGGTTGTGGGGGCCACCCACATGGCATACGCACCCCTTGGACTTGGAGGTAACACACACTCTAGGAGAGAGCCTATACTTCACTTTGGAGCTGTTCCAGGAGATTGCAAGCACCGAGAAATATATAGGGCAATGATTAGAGTGATTTCTCTTTTCTTGATAACTGCTTGTGATCTCTTTTTACTTTTTCTTACTTATTAACTTCTTTACTTATTATTATGTTTGTATATCATCAAACAACCACCAAAACAAGAAGAACAAAAACACAAAATGTACCCTGCAAGCTAGGGCCAAAACCTCTCCACTTGGGAGGAAAACCCACAAATCTCTTCTCTTCTTATAGATTCTTCAATTGACAAATTCCAAGACCTCTAGACCAAGAACAATACCCTCTAAGACCAAGTCCAACCTGTCCGGATGATGTGCTTCCTTTGTCTAAGTCAAACCCAGTCAAATCTCTTCCAGCAGCACAAATTCGACCCCCAACTCCAAAATTTCAGCCTCTATTGCAGGTCTGAATTTTTTGGCTCTCCCGGCAGTAGCTGTTGCCACAAGTGTGAGCTTATTTTGGCCTCCCAAGACTTCTTCATACCTTCGCTGGGCTTTCTCCTTCTTTTGGTGTTTGAGGATGGCCTAATGTGATCTTTGTTGACCGTCTTTCTCTTTGTTCTTCAAGATTGAACATGCAGAAGAAAAACCCTAGACCAACAACAAAAATCCTAGCCTTCCTTCGCACGTGTGAGACAGAAATAGCCCATAAACAAGTCTTCTTCGTCCTCTTCCTTCTTTGTTGCCTTCTTCCTTGTCCTCCTTCGCTTGAATGAGTGAGTGATTAATGCCTTCCAAGGAGGTCGAGTTCCCTCTATATAGGCTTCTTAAGGTGGGTGTGGCTCCTCAAATTAGGCCAACTGCCTAGTTGCCAGGCCAACTTGGTCTTGAAGGGTATTTTGACACTTTTAATGACAAAAATAATTTTCTTTACAAGTTACAATGTGCCCGATGGGGTCTTCAACTTATGACAATGACTCTTTTGACGTCTTGACCTAGGACAAATCTTAGAAGCACTCAATGGGTGCTTGACCTCTAATATAGAAGACCTTGGGCATGAAACCCATGTTCCAATAATAATAATAATAATAATAATTTTTCTTTCATTTTACAATATACAAGAATCAAAAGTGCATTTCATATTTATGAATACCGAACCTAGCTACACATTTTTCAACACTACCTCTTAACTAGGGAGCTATTCATAAATGGTACATGGACATTCTCAATTTGAAGAGATCTCATAAGAAGAGTCGGATTGGTAACCCATCTGTTTAGCATCATATCAAGTAGCATTGTCACATAGCAAGGCCTTGACTAACAAATCTATCTCTCTGTAAAATCAAAGCACAAAATTGGCGAGACTAATGATTTATAAACACAATCATCATTTTTTCTCTGGGAATATACCCCACCCGGGTTTTCTCATAGTATGTTCCACCAGGACTATTCTTATCTTGCATAGTCGGTCCTCAAAGAATATTGGTCCTCTACGACTACTCTTATTTTCGATCCCCTACCACATCCTCAAAGAGTATCAGATGCCAGATGCTTACCCAATCCTCCATTCTTTCTTTCCAAGTGAAGACAAGAATGATGTGCCTATCTCCTCCTTCTTATTTTATGTAGCATCAGATGTGTTCTAGCCATGGAATTTGGTGGAGAGGCTAGAATGCATGAGATCTCCAAAACCCAGAAATCGTTTTTGGAAATTCCACATAGAAATGGCTTAATTAGATTATTAACCTATTTTTTAACGTTCCTAAGTCTAAACTTAGGAAAGCTAGTTAATTATTCAGAATTAATTAATTCAAGGTGAGAATTCTCTAGAAACTCACACGGATCGATCCAGAAATGATTTGAGCCATTGATTAAGATTTAATATTCGCCGTTGGAGTCCCAACGGGAAGATATAAAAAAGGGTCTATGTGGTGATAGAGAATACACCAAAGTCACTTGAGGAATTCGATTTTTGACAGTAGCAACAGTTAGTTGCCGGAGAGTTCAAGCTTCAGTGAGGAAGCAAAGACAATGAGGGGCAGGGACAACGAGGCTGGAGGAAGTTTTTTAGATCCAACGAGCGCATTTGTAGAGAGGCCAGATTTATCTAGGAGGTTGCGCAGAGCCTCAATAAGGTAGTTCGATTTGCTGAAGAGGGCAAACGTTTTCAGTTCTAGAGGTCGAGAATGAGTCTTAGAGTGTCGGGGAGACGTTTTCCTAGCCAGAAGCAAGCAGGACGACTAGACTAGCAGTCAGTTCGGGCAACAGTTGTAGCAGACAACATCAAGTTGACATAGAGCTTGCATGAGCCCAGTTGGATGACTTTCTTTTCAGAGGCAGTCGAGTGCCGAAATTGCCTGGTGTGAGGGTAAATTCCCTCTAGATATTTTTGCCAGTATTTTTTTTGCAAGATAGCCAGATTTCGGTATCCAAATTAATGTACTCAAAATTTCTCACTGGTGCATAATAATAAAACCCTTAGTTGCTACACAGGTTTTCCCAAGTAGGATTTTTCCAGAGATTTTTGTCCAAAAATAACGGTGTCATTTTTATTGGGTGTGTGCTAGTATTTTTTCTACTTCCAATGCTATTTATTTCTGCAGTTTTATTTGTGAAGGTTGCAGTGTGATTAATTTGGTATTTGCCGTAGCAAATAAATTGTTAAATTAATTAACAATTAGAAGAATTAATTCCAGTTGTTGCAATAGGATTTCAACTATGAAACCGGATTTGTCCAAAACAGGCCACGTGTCCGAATCCCACAAATCCGACACGATTCGATGGGAATTTGAATCCTAAAATTGGACACCACGTGTCCTAATAGGACACCATCGAATCCCGGTCATGTCTCAATTTTGGGATTCGAATCCCAAAAAAGTGAGGGTTTATGAGTTTTATGAGGTTTGTGAGGGTTTATGAGCGAGCGTTTATGAGGTTTGTGAGGGTTTATGAGGTTTGGGAGGGTTTTTGAGGTTTGTGAGGGTTTATGAGGTTTATGAGAGTTTACGTAGATATTTGAATTTTGTATGTACTATGCATGCTATAATGTTACTAACTTACTTTGTAAACAATAAAACTAACATCTAGATGAAGATGTATGTTTGAAATCAATGAATTTGTATCATTAATGAGAATTTGTGTAAGAAATATCTAATTTTTAATATATATAAATAATAAAATAATATATAACGAATCCTACGTGTCTTGTTTCGGGGGGCCAACGTGTCTGAATCCGACACTCGAATCCCCATATCCTACAAATCTCGAATCCCAGTGTCAGGTGACTTAGGATTTCAGTTTTGAAATTTTCACATCCTTGTCAACCGGGGAGGATATATCAACCAAACCAAGCTTGTCTCTCAAATACACAAGCTTCTTGTTAGGAAGAGATTTTTGTCAAAATATCAAATACTTGTTCATCAGTGGAGATATATCATAGCTACAATACACCATCTTGTACTAGCTTCTGAATGTAGTGATAGTTATTGTGTATATGCTTTGTCTTTCCATGAAACACTAGGTCTTCAAACAATCTTATACAACTAGTGTTATCACAATGTATTACTGCAGGGTTCATTGGTGTTAAAATTGGCAACTAGGGCCAAACTCCATGTGGGTCATTTTATTTATGGCAGCGGATATTTTTCTTGGATCCCTCTCATGAGAGGTGTAGTATTGATCTAAAGATCATCCGATTCCAATAAGTATTCATGGAGTTATGAATTTATTTGTGTTATAAGACAATTTGTCATGGTTGGCCAACAACCAAATAAACCCCAAATGTGCTCAACGTTTTAGTATAAAAAGAGGTGACTTGATTGTCATTTGATAGAGGCTTCACTCTTGATTTCTCTCCACTTGTTTTGAGTTTTAGTGGAAGAGAAGTCTTAAGAGGAGGAAGCCCTAAACACAAGTCTAGAAGGAGACCTTATTCGATGTAAAAGAAGGATGTCCTAACCGCAGGCCTTGTGAAGGTTTGGCTGCAGTTCAAAGGGAGATCTAGCACGGTGAAGGAGGCCTAACAACTGACCCTAAACGTAGACTTATCATACCCTAGATGCCCTAATCTATACGCTATTTTAGACAGCCCTTAGAAGTTGGAAAAGAGGCAGTAAAGAGGCTCTCTAACTCGCTGCCCTAACCAGCAAAGAAGGTAGGGACAATGTGGGTGTTTTAGGGCTGTTAGAACCTCTTGGTGACTGCGTGGAGGGTTGTTCCATGCTACAAAGAGGCCGAGTTAGGTAAGGAGAGATGCAGATTGTTTGTGGGCAGCTTTAAAGTAAGGGTGACATTGTTTGAACTTTGGTTGGCTATAGGTGACATTAATCCTTGTAGTAGGCCATAGGCCTTGCTTAACTAAAATAGGGATAGCATGTAGGATTCTTGGGCTAAAAAGTACCCAGAACAGTGACACGAATGGAGGAGACCCTTGCTTGACAAGGATGCAGTTTTTGAGGGATGTTTTAGGTGACTGTTTGAGGGTTGTTGTAGCACATGGGTTCCCTAACCAGTCACAATAAGGAACAACAACAAATGCAGTCTTCTACACTTCCATCTGCTGTAAGAAAGAGACTTTGTTGTGTTTTAGGTGCACATCTTGTCCGTTTTCCTAAAGACCATTCGAATTAAAGAGAGAGGTCTTTTCAGATGAGGAGATCCTATGTGCTTTCACAAAAGGTTCTTATCAGCAGTTTAGATAAAAGAACTGCTACCCATACCTAGCTCCTATAACACACAAATCAACATTGTGTGTTTCCTAGGATTGTGGGATCATAGTTTATTTAGCTACTAAGGCTGTGTGGCAGCATGACTAAGGTAGTATGGCAGCTTGACAAAAGTTATGGAGCAGCATGGTGGTCAATGGTACATGGTGCAACATTGGTGCAACAATGGGAGCTACAAGTACAGTGCAACATAGTGCAGTGAAGAGCTCATCAGTACAATGATGGGTACTATCATGGTTAGTGAAGCATGATGAGATGCAACGTAGGTATGATGTGCACAACATGATCATGAGGTCCAACATTGTGATGATAGGTGTAGCATGGTGCAGCATGGGGAGGTACAACATAATGACGAGTTGCAGCACAATGATAGGTGAAGGAGTCACCTTGGAGAATCAGTTGAAGCAGCATGTGTTCAACTCATCTCATATGTCATCTTCTTAGAGAAGATTTATGCTCTAAGTCAAAATGTTGACTTCTATTGTAAATGTACTATCGCTCTCTCTCTCTCTTTGCTGAACTATTGAGAACATATAAGAAGAATTGATCAAGGGTTTCCCCATATTGGGGTTTGTCCTTGGCCAGCGCCACATCTTGTGTCCTCTTGTCTTGGCTTGTCTTCTGCGATTTATGTTTATGTTCTATTTGCTGTTTACTTTAATGCTGATGTGATTGCTAATCTGGAAAAGATATTGAGCTAATTGTGAAAATTGAAATAAATTGCTCTAGCATAGAATATATCTAAAATTAACATGGTGTCAGAGCTGAGGTGAACATTGAAGGCAAAGCCCAAGCAAGAGTGAAAGAGCAATCACTGAAGACGGTTGGGAAAGGACAAAAGGATCAGTGGATTCCTCATCCCTCTTCAATTCACTGAGGGTGAAATCGAAGCAGAGGATATTATCAGAATGGCGTAGCGGAAGCTTCTAATGGCCTACCTAAAGATCACTTTATTGGGAAGTTTGGATCTAAGGGTGAAAGGAAAGGCAGATGCCTTGGTTGTAATAAGTCCGACCATTATGCAAAGGAGTGTCCGAATGGTAGGGACACATCACTTGATGATGATAACAATCATTCCAGGGACATCTTCAATGATCAGAGGAATGATAGGTAATGCAGGTCATTAAGGAAATGGCCATCTCTTCAAGAAAGCAAGGAACCCCAGGTATGAAGAATCAAATGTTGTTTCTGATAAGATA
The DNA here is from genome assembly GCA_000404065.3 of Pinus taeda. Lineage (NCBI taxonomy): Eukaryota > Viridiplantae > Streptophyta > Pinopsida > Pinales > Pinaceae > Pinus > Pinus taeda. The sequence continues at coordinate 101,749 of APFE031412663.1, read as the reverse complement.
AAGAAGCATTATATTGTATTGGCTCTCTCCTGCAGATTCTTTGGGAATCTGGCTTATTGATTGTAGTGCTTCAAGGCACTTCATCAGATAGAAGGTTGCTCTCTCTAATTTAGTAGAGATGGAAACAATTGTGGGATGATACTTGGAGCCGATGCCACCTATCCCGGAAAGGGCATAGGGAATGTTACCCCTCAATTGAATGAGGGTAACTCGATTTATTTACAGAATCTCTTTTATGTACCTCATCGCAAACAGAACTTGGTTTCCATTTCGACAATGGAAGTCAAAGGTTTCAGAGTGGCATTCATCGATGGAAAGTTACGTGTTTGAAAATAGAATTTTCAAAGATAATTTTTAATTAGGGGTTCAGGGTTGGCAATTTGTATCAAGTTGCAGGAAGTCCATTTGGGACCATGTCAGTTGACACATAGCACCGAAGGTTTGTGAGTCAGATGATGACAGGCATGCCTGAATTTGAAAGGAGCATGAAGGTACATGTTTGAGATGTACCGAAGGGAAAAACTTACAAGGGGACCATTCCCCTCATGTAACAGGTCCACAGGTTTGGAACAACCCGAGGGGTTTGAGATTCATAATCGGGAATCTCATGTGTGCAGGTGGAAGAAAGCCCTCTATGGCTTGAAGAAAAACACCCCAGGTTTGATATGAGAGGATTGATAGCTGTCAGATGAGGTTGAGATTCACTAAGAGTGAAGCTGATCCAAACCATTGTTTAAAGGTTGTGGATGATAGACCTCTCCCACCGACACCTTATGAGAACGACCTATTTCTGACAGGTGCAGACTCTCTCACTTGCAAAAGTAAGAGGGAGTTGGATTTTGGATGTGAAATGGTAAACTGCAAGCCTGTGACTACCTTGAGGATCTTAATTTTCAGAAGTTATATGGTGGTGATGCTAGACTAGATTTGGGAAATGCCTCTGAGTTTCATAAACTCATTTGCATTGATTTTCTTGGTGAACTTCTGTCCGGATACATGTTTTGCAATTAGCATGGTGAGCTCATATTTTGTTGAGCCTCACTTGGTTGGTGCCAAGAATCTTCTGAGATATTTTCAGGGCACAATCTCTCATGGATTGAGATACACTGCTGGAAATGCGAAGCTGTATGATTATTCGAATGCTGACTGAGCAAGTGGTGTGGAGGATAGCAAGAACACGTCTGAGTGTTGGTTCTCTTTGGGTTCTGCTTCGATATCCCGGATCAGCAGGAAGCAGAAGACGATTGCTTTGAGCACCGCTGAGACCAAATACATAGCTACGAGTATGATCTTGTGTGAAGCTGCTTGGTTGTGGAAGCTCTTTAGCGAGCTGTTTGTACACATGATGGATACCACCGTAATCCTGTGTCAACCAAGGGGGGATTCGATTATTGAGGAATCCCGTATTCTATAATTGCTCCAACATATAGACATCATATACTAGCTTATCTGGGATATGGTACGTCGATGAGCGAGGAGGCTCCATCGGATTGAGACTGATGTACAGGTCGCAGACACTCTGTCTAAGCCCCAGGGAAAGGTCAAATTTGTGACTTTTCCGAACGACTTGGAGTCGTTAAGAGACCTTCTTATAAGGGTCCTGCATGTTGCATGCATTGAGCTTTGGGAGCTCCAGGGGCTTAGGGTACTTCTTGGAGTGACATGCAACCACAGGGGGACTCACCCTCCCCTAGTGGTGCACTATGTACAGGGTGAAAGGTTCAACCTTCCCCTGTGACACCCCGTGGCGACTGTGGGACAAGATGATTGGTTCTCCCGTGGCGACTGTGGGACAAGATGATTAGTTCTCCTGTGATCCAGGATGATTAGTTCTCCCGTGGCAACTGTTGGACAGGATGATTTGTTCTTCTGTGGACAGGATGATTAGTTCTCCTGTTGGGGCATCCTACCCAAGCAGTCTGGGACTCCTGGGAAGTACCTCTCATCTGATCAATGAGTAGGCAAATGGGGTTAGGGACCATTAGTAGTACTATTGGTGGATGCATCGTTGTATCTACCGTACTCCCAATGCCAGGATGACCTCCATTGATCTGGTACCAATGAAGCTGATCTGGGATCAGTATGAGTGGTTTGAGACACTCTCTTGTGATATTGATCTGGGATCAACAAAACTGACTTTGGATCAGTAAGAGTGATATGACACACTCTCTTCATATGGAGCTGACTTTGGGTCAGTAGAGAATGGTATGAGACATTCTCGATCAATTCTTCTTCTTCCTGGTTCAGCAGAGCAGTGTAGGGCACTGATGGCAAAAATAGTACAATGGAACAGATGGATCAACGGATGGAGTTCTCCCTAGTGAAGAGGGAGTGTTAAAATTGGCAATTAGGGCCAAAATCCATGTGGCTCATCTTATTTATGGCAGTTGATATTTATTTTGGACCCCCCTCATCGAGAGGTGTAGGATTGATCTAAAGATCATCCAATTCCGATAAGTATTCATGGAGCTATGAATTTATTTGTGTTATAAGACAATTCGTCAAGGTTGGCCAACAACCAAATAAACCCCACATGTGCTCAATGTTTTAGTATAAAAAAGGTGACTTGATTGTCATTTGACACACACTTCACTCTTGATTTCTCTCCACTTGTTTTGGGTTTTAGTGGAAGAGAAGTCTAAGAGGAGGAACCTCTAAATGCAGGTCTAGAAGGAGACTCAATTTGATGTAAAAGAAGGTTGCCCTAACTGCAAGTTTTGTGAAGGTTTGGCCTCAGTTCAAAGGGAGATCTAACATGGTGAAGGAGGCCTAACAACTGATCTAAACGCAGTCTTGTCATACCCTAGTTGCCCTAATTTATACGTTGTTTGAGACAACCCTTAGACACTGGAAAAGAGGCAGTAAAGAGGCTCTCTAACTTGCTGCCCTAACCAGCAAAGAAGGTATGGATAGCGCGGGTGTTTTAGGGATGTTAGAACCTCTTGGTGACTGCGTGGAGGGTTGTTCCATGCTACAAAGAGGCTGAGTTAGGTAAGGAGAATTGTGGACTGTTTGTGGTCAACTTTTAGGTAAGGGTGACACTGTTTGTTTGGCTAATAGGTGACAACAATCCCCATGGTAGGCCGCAAGCCTTGCCTAACTAAAATAGGGATAGCGTGGAGACTTCTTGGGCTTAAAAGTACCCAAAACAGTGACACGAATGGAGGAGACCCTCCCTTGACAAGGCTGTAGTTTTTGAGGGTTGTTTTAGGTGACTGTTTGAGGGTTGTTGTAGCACATGGGTGCCCTAACCAGTCACAGTAAGGAGTAGTAGCAGTGGTCTTCTACACCTCCTATCTGCTGTAAGAAAGAGACATTGTTGTGTCTTAGGTGCACATCTTGTCCACTATCCTAAGGACTAATCAAATTAAAGAGAGAGCTCTGTTCAGATGAGGAGATCCTATGTGCTGTCACAAAAGGTTCTTATCAGCAGTGTGGATAAAGGAACTGCTACCCATACCTAGCTCCTATAACACACAAATCAACATTGTGTTTCCTAGGACTGTGGGATCATAGTTTATCTAGCTACTAAGGCTATGTGGTAGTTGCTAAGGCTGTGTCGTAGAATGAATAAGGTAGTATGGTAGCATGACAAAAGTTATGGAGCAACATGGTGGTCAATGGTACATGGTGCAGCATTGGTACAACAATGGGAGCTGCAAGTATAGTGCAACATAGTGCAATGAAGAGCTCAACAGTATAGTGATGGGTACAGTCATGGTTAGTGAAGCATGATGAGATGCAGCATAGGTATGAGGTGTACATCATGGTCATGAGGTCCAACATTGTGATGATGGGTGCAACATGGTTCAACACAGTGAGGTACAACATGATGACGAGATGCAACACGATGATAGGTGAAGGAGCCACCTTGGAGAATCAGTTGAAGCAGCATGTCTTCAACTGATCTGATGTATCATCCTATGCTCTAGGTCAAAATGTTGACCTCTGTTGTAAATGTACTCTCTCTCTCTCTCTCTCTCTGCTGAACTATTGAAGAACATATAAGAAGAATTGATCAAGGGTTTCCCCACATTGGGATTTGCCCCTAGCTAGCACCACATCTTGTGTCCTCTTGTCTTAGCTTGTCTTCTGCGATTTATGTTTATGTTCTATTTGCAGTTTACTTCAATGCTGATGTGATTGCTAATCTGGAAAAGATATTGAGCTAACTGTGAAAATTGAAATAAATTGCTCTAGCATAGAACATACCTAAAATTAACAATTGGTCCTTCAAACAAGTCGGACATGATCTTCCTCAACCAGACAACTTCTCTACTTACTTCACAAGCTACAATATACTCAGCCTCAACACTACTCAAAGCAACTGTATTTTGCTTTCTGCTCATCCATAAGATCATGGAGGATCCCTTGCTTTATGCTCATCCATAAGATCATGGAGGATCCCAAACTAAAACATCCTCTTGTAGTGCTCCTTCCATCCTGCTCATTGCATCCCTAGTCGGAATCTATGTATTCAATCAAATGGACATCGTTCCTCCTATCATATTTAAGGCAGTAGTGGATTGTTCCTTGTAGATATCTTAGTATATGTTTTGCTGCTATACAATGACCATGCTTCGACTTGGAATTGATTGAGAACATTTATTGCAAAACATATGTTTGGTCTTGTATTCACCAAGTACATCAGTGAGCCAATTATTTGTCTATTCCTGGTAGGATCCATAGGGCTTGATTCAGAACTCCTTAGTCTTTTCAAGTTTGTGATCATCAAGGTTGTCATTGGTTCACACTCCATCATGTCAAACATTTTCAACATCTCGATCACATACTTCCCTCGACTTAGATAGATCCCATAAGGTAATTTCCAGATTTCCAGTCCTAAATAGTAGTGCATCAGCCCTAGATCCTTCATGTGAAATTCTGCTGCTAGTTGCTTCTTACATTCTTCAATTCGACCTTCCACTCCTGTCAAGAGAAGATCATCCATATACAAAAGAATGATTACCGAATCTCCCTTCACAACCTTAATATAAAATTTTAGATCAACGAAACTCTTTGTGAAGCCTAATCTCTGTAGGTATGTATCCATGCTAGCATACCATGCCCTTGGTGCTTGCTTGAGGCCATATAATGCCTTCTTCAATCTGCAAACATATGCCTTTCTATCTTGAACTTCAAATCCCAAGGGTTGCCCTATATAGACTTCCTCATCAATTGTGGCATTCAGGAATGTAGTCTTGACATCCATTTGGTGGATGTTCCAAAGCCTAACCTTTGTATGTATGCATCCATCCTAGGATACCATGCCCTTCGTGCTTGCTTGAGACCATATAATGCCTTCTTCAATCTGCAAGCATATGCCTTTCTATCTTGAACTTCAAATCCCAAGGGTTGCTCTATATAGACTTCCTCATCAATTGTGGCATTCAGGAATGCAGTCTTGACATCCATTTGGTGGATGTTCCATCCCATCTATGTTGCCAAAGAGACCATCGAACGTATAGTTGTATACCTTGTTGTTCGAGCAAATTTCTCTTCATAATCGATGCCTTCTTGTTGAGAGAAGCCCCTAGCCACAAATCTTGCCTTATATTTATCAATACTTCCATCTGATGTATGTTTAATCTTGTGGAGCAATTTGGAAGTTACCACAAATTTATCTTCAGGGCTAGGTACGATCCCCCAAACATCATTTTTCATTATCGATTGATGCTCTTCATTCATGGCATCCTTCCATTCTTGGTGTGTGAAAACTTCTTCAGAGGTGGATGGCTCTGCTTCTATCAATATCGTTATATAGGTTGCATACCCATCATATTGTTTGGGCTTCTTGTTTTCCCTTGTGAAAATTCGTAGACTCGAAGGAACCCCTAATGTAGCAAATTTGAATCTACTTCACCTACTTGATTTTAGATTACATTCATCAAGTTATTCTTCTGAATAATGAAGCAAATTACTTATGCAGCCTACACTAATTAAATATTTGATCTCATGAAAAAACAGAGCAAAGAACAAGATACATAGGACATGCTTATTTTTGGAAACAATAGTCCCTTGAAAAACCCAATGCGGGAAAACCGGTGTAGCAGTTCTGAGGGTTTATTATTATGCAGGAGAAATATTTGAATACAAATCTGGGATGCTCATCTAGCAATCCTATATAGAGAAAATATTGGCGGATATCTGAGTGAGGTTTACCTCACTTCACTTGATAGAATTCCGACTGATCCGGCACAAGACAACCCCGACTTTTTCTGCACTGGCTCTACGTCAGGCCTGCGTCACCTTGTATGCACTTTGCATCAGCTCTCCCAACTATTTCGTAAGTTCGGGCTGTTCTCGACAGTTCTGGCAGTTCTCTACAGTTCTGGATTCTGTGTGACATGCAATTTTTCTGCTCTGCGATGGCCCTTCTGGCTCTGCGTCAGGATTGCGTGGGCCCAGACTGGTCCAATGTCAACCTTTCCCAACCATTGCGCTGCCTCTCTAGCATCTGCAAGCTCTTTTCACCTCTCTGTTAGTATTCTACGGAAAGTCCTTCTCCCAGATTCTCACTGCCCCTCTGCTGTTGAATGATCACTTAGTTCGAATTTCTCAGCTTCCTAGCCCTAGAAATCGAACTCCAGAGCAATTCTCTCTCTCTCTCTCTCTGTTTCCAAATGAACCCCAAACCTCCATTTTATACTTTTCCTGTTGAGTCTTCAATGACCGAGATTAAGTCTCTAATCAATGGCTAAAATTAAAACATGACTTGATCCACCTTCTAGATCATTTTCACCCATATTTTGATTAATACCCATTAATATTTTAATTTCCCTAGGTTTAGACTTAGGAACTCCATTAAAAATATTAATTATTTTAATAAAATACAATCCAGGTGGAATTTCACCAAACGGTTTCTGGGTTTTATAGAACTCATGTGCCTTAGTCTCTCCACCAATTTTCAAGGCTAGAGCACTTCCGATGCATACCAAAAACTAACATCCCTGAATGTGCCTTGAACCGTTGCATGACCTTCTGTATCAAGTAGTGTAGACTTCAACTAGTTAGGTCTCTTTCTAGTTTTAGGGATTACCACAGGTTGTATAGGTTCACCGGGAATTTCATCTTCATGATTTGATTCTCCTTCCTCCCTAGGAACTTCCTCTTCAAATACCAGAAGTTCTTCATCATCAGAGTCCATAGGGAGATCCTTTGATTCTTGAATGCAATACTTTCGTCAAATATCATATCTCGATTGACTTCTATTCAGTATCCTTCCTTTATGTAGATCCTATAGGCCTTAGAAGATTTACTGTAGCCAACAAATGTTCCCATCATGCTTGATGGATCCAACTTCTTTCTGTTGTCCTTAGGTATATGAATATAGATAGGACAACCAAAAATTCACAGATGATCCACCCTTGGTTTCTTCCCAGTGAATACCTCTTCAGGAGTTGTGTTATTTAGTGACTTGTGGGGGCTTAGATTTTGTATGTATACAATTGTCTTCGTAGCTCCACCCCACAAAAAGTTCGGTAAATCTTGATCATGTAGCATAGCTTTTACACTTTCTTCAATGGAACGATTCTTTCGTTCTGTAATTCCATTTTGTTCGGGATTATATGGGACTATTACCTCCCTCTTCATCCCAGACTCTTACAAAAGGCTATAATTTTCTTGGATGTGTATTCTCCTCCATTATCAAACCTTAATATCTTGATTCGTCTTTTTTGGGATTATATGGGACTATTACCTCCCTCTTCATCCCAGACTCTTTACAAAAGGCTATAATTTCCTTGGATGTGTATTCTCTTCCATTATTAGACCTTAATATCTTGATTCTTCTTTTTGTAAGGTTCTCTATCTCAACTTTAAATTCTTAAAATTTGGTAAATACTTCATCTTTGGATTTCACTAAGTAAACGCAAGTTTTCCTTGAATGGTCATCTATAAATGTGACATAATATAGATGAACTCTAAGTGATTTGGGAGTCATAAGACCGCAGACATCGGAATGAATAAGATCCAAGATTTCTTTTGACCTTGAAGCACTGCTTCCAAATGGTCTCTTGGTGTTCTTACCCAATGTAGATTCCTTGCATACTCCTTTGTGATCAGGATTCCATCTACTATTGAATTTAGGGTTGGAAGTATTTTGAAGTGGAGATGACAAAATCTTCTATGTCAAAGTTCACACGGGCTGATTTCAATGCGAACTAAGGCTTAAGCAAGGGGAGTTAGCAGCCTATAAAGTCTTCCTCCACGAATTCAAATCATTCTTGCATTTTTTATGCTTGAATTTTTACCCCATACTACAACTCTTCCATCAATGAAAGCCACTCTATCACCTTTATCTTCTAGACTTGAATGGAAATTAAATTCTTATACAAACTTGGAACAAATCGGATGTTGTTGAGATGAATATTTCCTCCCTTCTCCAACTCTTGAAATGTGCTAGTGAGTTCTGAGAAGAGTCCTTCCTTTGTCTTGATCACTTCCTTCTTTGGAGTAAATAAAAGATTCCATATTTCTTTGAAGCCTTGCTTGAGATGACTTGCTACCTTTGAACACTTCTATAAAAGCTTCTTCAATGTAGTAGAGATCTTCATAATGCCATTAGCCAACCTTAGCTCTGATACCATGTTGAGAAATCTAAAGGGCAATGATTAGAGTGATTTCTCTTTTTGTGATCTCTTTTTACTTTTTCTTACTTATTAGCTTCTTTACTTGTTATTATGTTTGTATATCATCAAACATCTACCAAACCAAGAAGAACAAGAACACAAAATGTAGGTTGCAAACAAAGGCCAAAACCTCTCCACTTGACAAGAAAACCCACAAATTTCCTCTCTTCTTATGGATTCTTCAATCGATGAATTCCAAGGCCTCTAGACCAAGACCAATACCCTCTAATACCAAGGCCAACCCTTCCAGATGATGTGCTTCCTTTGTCCAAGTCAAACCCAGTCAAATCTCTTCCAACAACACAACTTTGACCCCCAGCTTCAGAATTTCGGCCTCTACTGCAGATTTGAAATTTCGGCCCTCCCAACAGGAGCTACTGCGACACGTGTGAGCTTATTATGGCCTCCAAAGACTTCTTCGGACTTTCACTTGGCTTTCTCCTTCTTCTAGTGTTTGAGGATGGCCTAATGTGACCTTTGCTGACCTTTTTTCTCTTCCTTCTTCAAGATCGAACATGCAGAAGAAAAACCCTAGACCAACAACAAAAACCCTAGCCTCCTTCGCGCGTGTGAGAGAGAAATAGCCTAGAAACAAGTCTTCTTCTTCCTCTTCCTCCTACGCTTCAATGAGTGAGTGATGCATGTTTTCCAAGGAGGTCGAGTTCCCTCCTTTATATAGGCTTTTTAAGGTGGACCGTGGACGTGGCTCGTCAAATTAGGCGGACTTCCCAACGACCAGGCCAACTTGGTCTTGAAGGGTATTTTGACACTTTTAATGACAAAAATAATTTTCTTTACAAGTTACAATGTGCCAATGGGGTCTTCAACTTATGATAATGACTTTTTTGACTTTTTGACCTAGGAGAAATCCTAGAAATACTCAATGGGTGCTTGATCTCTAAAATAAAAGACCTTGGGCAGGAAACCCATGCTCCAAAAATAATAATAATAATAATTTTTCTTTCATTTTACAATATACAAGATTCAAAAATACATTTCATATTTATGAAGACATTTTTGAATAGCAAGGGCACCATCACCACTTTTGCATGTCGCTGGGCACAGAACAAAAATTTGAGCCATTGGAAGGAGGTCTGCATGTGGGTTGCTTTTTCTGGAAAATTCAAGGAGTGAGAGGCCTTGAATTTGTAGAAGATTTCTTGTAGCTTGAGGGGCAGACTTCGAAGGGAGATTGCAGTGCGGATTTCTCTCATTTCTGGTGCTGTGCAGAGGCTTCCTGACCAAGGTCTGCGCAAGCCTTGGAGGAGATGGGCTTGTGTGGTGGATAGGGCTTGGAGATTGGAGTGGCTGAGTGGAGTTTCAGTGAAGAAACTTTGGGGAGAATTGCTGGGAGTTTGGCATTTGTTTTTGGGCGAGTTCTCGAGGTGGTGCGAATTTCCAGTCTGGGAGGGAGCATGTACTTTTGTGTGTTTTTCAGCTGTGGGGATTGGGACCAATTCCTTTCTGGGTCTGGTGGGGAGAATTTTGGAGAGGCACAAATTGCAATTTCAGAGGATTCTGAACACAAAGGAAGCAACATTCACCATTTCCTTGTTGCAGCAGTGATAGAGAATAGCTTGGGCAACAAATTTACAACTTGGGCTTGTCATTGCTCGCTATAGCAAGATCATGTGCCACTGTTTCACTCATTTTTGTATTGCCAGCTTATTTCTCTTGTGCAAAATTGTAATTTTTGGGTGTGTGAAATTTTGATTTTGCTGTTCAATTGCATGTTTCTGTTTGCACTTAATATCTCCATTTAGGAATATTACAAGCAATTACACAGTGGATCTCAACTGTAAAACAAAATGGCAGTAGGAACATAGAGAGACAGCCAAATCCTAGCAACCTTTTCTTAGAGAAATTCTTCATTTCAAAAAGAGACACACCTAGATCATCTAGTCAGCCACAAGGTCAAACTGACTTGCAAAGTAGAGTTGGTCAAACCTGGTCCAACTACCTCCTAGTCAAGTTATAAGTCTGCCCACTGAACTTGATCAGGTAAGGTTTGCAAGGGCCGAATTTCGGCCACCTCAGAAACTCAGCACAGAATTTTGATCTGTCACAGATAATAATCTCGGCCTGCCTCAACTCTGTGTGCTTCAAAATCATCTTCTTTGCTTGCCTTAGATTTAACTTCTTCTCTTCCTCAGAATCGACTTCTTCCTTGGCCTCACATTCGACTTCTTCCTTGGCCTGAGATTCGACTTCTTGCTTTGCCTCAGAAATTCTGAGTTGCGTGCTTGGAAAGTGTGAATGCCTCATACATATAGTAGACTAGCTGGCCGAATGGGTGCCTTTATGACTAGGCCGAGTTGACTAGGACGAGGGCCAACTTGGCTTCTTTGGAGCCTTTCAAAATTCAAAATTTTCTCTTTTGACAAGAACATGAAGAACATGCCTTAAAAATTTTCTTTTGACAATAACATGAGGAACTGATTTTATATTTATTATTACAATTACATAACGCCAAAATATTAATTATGAAGACCGACCATGGCTACAAAATTCAACAGATTTCACTTTTGAGGCTTGCTTTTTTTTTTTAAATGATGATGACCCTCTTTGGATGATCTTAAGTGAGTTAACCGTACATTAAGGGACTTATGGATGGAATGGAAAATGAAAAGTTATTAAATGGAAAGTGTTAAGCATGGAGAGGATATGTTCACGCTACCCAACTTGATTCCCCAGTAGTACCTAGTGGTCTAGCTTAATGGCATACTTATCCAAAAGTAGTTATGTCCCAATGGTTAGAAGTAGTAACTTGGTAACAATCTTACTAAATTAAAAGTGATAAAGAATCCCTCTAATGTCGATATATAAACAAAAAGATAAAACTTGGCATCATTTTCAGAAGAGGAGGTTAAGAAATGAAACCATACCAACCAGTAATCAATGGAACATCATCTAGCACATCTGAGATCTAGGGCATGGGGAAATGATACACCACTATGAATGACCGATGAGCACCAGGAATGTAACTGATGAGTGAAGAATAGCAGGTCTAGGCTGATAAGAATACCTTGTCCAAGCAGCAACAAGTCACACTGAGTGTGCCTCTATGGGTGTTACCTGAAGGGAAACAATAGCAATCAACTATTCCTGTTTTTGTTTTCTCTCTGCTTTCTTCTTTCGAACAAATTTTTTTTTTCTGTGAACCTGAAATGCATGCATGTTTGATGCATAGCTTTCCATTGAATATATATGACATTGTATATCTCATGAAGTAGCTTACTTTTGTGATCTTGAAAATGAGTTGTATTGATGCTTGATATGAGTTTTGGTGGAAATTAATATGATTTTGAGCAAATAAGATATGATATTAGATGACCATGATGCCACTGGTAATCCAAATCAAAGTTTATACCAGACATGAGATTGCCATGAAGGTGATATTCAGTTTAGTTATTAAAATTATTGTCTGTAATTGAATGTAATTTGTGTTTGTTGTGGAGACTGTGTATGTGTGTGTTGCATTTTGTGCATCCAGTTCAGTTGTGCTATTTGTTGGCAAGGGGCCTTAAGGTCTCAAAATATAGAAGGGATTATTCTATGAAATTTATTTCAGACTAAATTCTGTCCCAGCCAGCTTAAAGTTTGCTTTTGCATAAATTACCAGCACATTAAATTGCATAATTGCACACCTTTCTCATTTTTATGCTTTCAGGAATTGCATACTTTTCATGATCACAAATTTATCACATGAATATAAATGGTTATATGATGAGAAGTGTTGATGTCACAGGGTGCTCGGAAACATTGATATTTGATGTTGCAAAGATGACATGGTTCTATGCTATAACAGCACCATCCAGCTCTGTTGTTAGCAATCAAGTAAGCTAGTTCACAGTATCACAAGATTGTATTAACTCTTTGTTTTATTTTTTCAAACCAACTTTTATTTATTGCTATTTGGAGTCATTCCTGTTGTCTCTGGTTAAGTTGTAACATTGTGCAAATTAATAGGTAAACAAACGTGGAAATTCATAGAATTTGTTCACTTGGAAGTTGGAAAGAAAAAGACAGTTCACAGCATCCCAAGAATGTAGTTACTTGACATAGCATCCCAAGAAAGTATTTGCTTTTTTTTATCAATACTGATTTTCATTTTTGGCTATTGGAACCATTCCTAGTATCTTTGGTTAAGCTGTTCCATTCTCCAGCATGTTCTCGCATTCCTTGCTTTCCGGGGATGGTGAATCATCACTTCCTTGTCAGGGTGTTAAATTATGGTATGT
>APFE031412663.1:59786-82143 GCA_000404065.3 Pinus taeda | reverse complement strand
AGAAGAGTGGTTCTAAATACATACCATTCGGATGGGAGCCCTCCAAGTGTAGTGATAGTCAGTTCTCTGTCAACATTGACTTCTCCAATCGATAGGAGATCATTCTTGATCTCAATGATCCTTAAGAAGTAGGATTGAATATCCTCGTCTTTGCCTTTCTTAATATCCTCCAACTTATTCTTCGGGAGCAAAACTTGATTTGCATCACTAACTTTAAACTGGCTTACCAGTCTATCGCAGATCTCCTTGGAGGTGTTCAGCTCGGAAACGTAGGCCACCAAGCGCTTGTCAATAGAGTCCCAGATGATCTTCTTCGGTTTGACTACACCCTTAGTGTACTTGTTCTTTGTAGCAGCCAATGCATTTGATGGAGGCTTTGTAATTTTGCCTCTCACATAGTCCAGCACTTCTTGCTCTTCCAATGTCAGATCAAGAGACATCTTCCATCCGTGATAGTTAGACTTCTCATGGAGCTTGTCTTTGGCGGGGAAGTGTGATGAGGAACCCATGAAGTCTTTTGACTTTCTCCAACAATCTTCGGTAATTGCTCTTGCTCTTGCTCTTGCTTGGGCTTTGTCTTCACCTCAACTCTGATACCATGTTAAATTATGCTATGTTCTATGCTTAGAGCAATTTACTTAAGTTTCTTCTTATTAGCCCAATTTCAATTCACAGTTTAGCAATCACATTAACATAAAGTAAAATGCTGATAGAACATATATAAATCTACAGAAGACAAGCCAAGACAAGACACAAGATGTGGCAGCTAGCCAGGGACAAACCCCAATGTTGGGAAACCCTTTGATCAATTCTTCTATATTCTTCAATAATTCAGTAGACAGAGAGTACAATATCAGAAATCTGTGATTTTATATCAGCAGTAACACAACAACAACCAGCAAAGTCAAAGCTAGTCAAAACATCTCCAATTTGGCTTCAAGTCAACCTAGGAGAAGTCGGCCTCTAACAGCAATAGTAAGCAGCCCAAAACAGTCCACAAAATGTGGTCAAACAGCACTCAATGCATTGCAGCCCCGCAATCAGCCCTAACCAGTCAACACTGGTCAAATCCGTGGTAAAATAGGCCAACGCTTGGCTGTCCAGCAATACGGCTAGCCTAGGAGAGGTTGCCTACCCAAAAATGCAGCCAAACCTTCCACTATGCTGGTCAACCCATGCGTAAAACAGATCTACGTCCTTCACGTTCAGCCCTAAGTCAATGCTACCCTAAACCTGATCTGCGTCCTCCTTCTTCAACCACATGTGTGAGAGAGAGACTCTTCTAATGCGTAGGAGAGAGAGAAGATGTGTTGTGAGATGAGTGGAATAATGCCACAAGGTCTCCTTCTTTTATATGAATCGTGGAGGACAAGTTGGGGGTGTGCCACACTTCAGCCTACTCACCGACCTTGACAAATTGTCAAGAAATATAAATAAATTTATATCTCCATGAATACATGTCAGAATCGGATGATCGTTAGATCAATCCTACACCTCTCGACGAGAGGCATCTAAGAAAAACACCAGCTTCCATAAATAAGATGATCCACATGGAGTTTGGCCCTAGTTGCCAATTTTAACACTCCTCAAGTAGGGAGAACTCCATCTCCTAATCCATTTGTCTGTCGGTACTATCTCTGCCATCAAATGCATTGCTCTGCACTGCTCGGCTCTACTTTGCTGAACTATGAAGAACAAGAAATGATGGAGGATGTAATACCATACTCTACTGACTTGAAGTCAGTCCCAAATAAAAGAGAGTGCTCAATAGCACTCTTACTGACTTGAAGTCTGTCCCAGAGAGTGTGTCATACCACTATTACTAATCCCAGATCAGTTCCAAAAGAGAGTGAGTTATATCACTCTCATTGACCTGAAGTCTGTTCCAATTGATCCCAGATCAATGTCATCCTAGCATAGGGAGTATGGTAGATACATGATGCATCCATAGGTACTACTATGGTCCCTATCCTCATTTCCCTACTCATTGGTCAAACAGTCCAGAAATTTGGCCTCCTAAAATTTCGCTCTCTTAAAATTTCACTCTCCTGAAATTTCGCTCTCTTGAAATTTCAGACATGTGGAGAGAGGGAGGCCCAGAAATCCGTACCCAATCAATGAGGGGAGAAAGAGAGAGAAGGGTGAAGATGAGTGTGTCCAAATGAGGCTAAGTCACCTTCTATTTATATGCAATGTTGAGGATGAATAGACGTCACTGTTGGGCTTCTGAGCCTACATAAGTTTCCTGGCCGACCTTGACAATTTGTCCATAATCAAAATAAATTCATAACTTCATTTGTACATGTTGGAATTGGATGATATTTAGATCAATCCTATACCTCTCGAAGAGAGGAATCCAAGAAAAATATCAGCTATCATAAATAAGATGATCCATGTGGAGTTTGGCCCTGCTTGCCAATTTTAACACTCCCTTTCAACTAGGGAGTGTTGATTTAGGGTAGCATCGGATGTGCTCTAGGCATGAAAATTGGTGAAGAGACTAAAGCACATGAGATCTCCAAGAGCCAGAAATGGTTTGGGGAAACTCTGCCCGGTGAAAGAGATATTAAAATAATTTTTATTTTTAATGGGTTCCTAAGTCTAAACTTAGGAAAATAAAATAATTAATGGATATTAATATAAAATTGGGTTAGAAGGTTCTAAATGACATGGATAAAGCCAAATCTAAGCTTAGCCGTTGATTAGAGATGTAAGCTTGGCCATTGAAGACTGAATAGAAAAAGTATAAGAGGAGGCTTTAGTTTTAGTTGGAGATACATTGAGGGAGACTAGTCAGTTTGATTTCTGGAGTGGGGCTTGCTGAGAAATTCGAACTAGAAAACTAGATTGCAGCAAGAGGTAGCGAGTGCATAACAGAGAGGCAGGGACAGTTCCAAAGGACCACCGTAGAGCTCAGAGAGGCAAACACATAGCCACTCAGGAAGACGTAGAGGCAGCAGGACTGCGTAGTCACTGGAGGGCCTGCGTGGGTGACACAGAGAGGCGAAGTGCTAACGTAGTGAGGCAAAGTGCTGATGTAGAGGGTCTGGGAGCTGTACAGAGGTTAGCTGGACTGACGTTGAGCCTAGAGGAGGCGTCGGAGAATTTATCTTTGTTGGGTGAGCTAGTTTGGCACCCTAGTTGTACTAAATAAAAGTTGATTAATAAAATCCTCCTCTATTGCACCGGTTTTCCCACATTGGGTTTTTCTGGGGACAATTGTCCAAAAAATAACTGTGTTGATGTGTTTGATTCTTGTGCATGTATTTGTTTCTGTATAATGGTGTGATACCTGCAGTAGAATTTATTTTAATATTTACTAAAGGGATTTCGTAAATAACTTATTGAAGAATAAGTAGGTAAAATAAATCAGTGGCTACAGTAATAGAATTTTCACATGGTATCATAGGAAGGAATCAGAGACAGGAAGGGAAAATCAATTATGGTTCAAGATCATGATGCAGAGGCATCTACATTAGGAGATTCATGTAGATTTTTAGAAAATTGCACAAGAGAGTGATTTTGATTTCTCTATGCTGGCATCCAGATTGGAATAAGAAGTTGCTTGTGTGACAAGCTTTGCATCATCAGAGGTATGGTATGTAGACAATGGAGCCTCTTGGCATATGACAGGAATCCGAGAATGTTTCTCAAATTATCAGGAGGAATGGATGAATTTTCAGATCACCATGGGGAATAAGGAAAAGTGTACTCCAGTAAGGAAGGGTACCATAGTTTTTCAAATAGAAACGGGAGAGCGGTTCTGTGCTACTAATGTGCTGCATGTGCTAGGAATGGGGATGAACTTATTTTCCGTATTACAACTTCAAAGCAAGGGCTATGACGTTTTTTTGATTAAGGAGAAAGTATACGTCAAACAACCGATTTGGAAAAAAAAGTGCAGATCGGAATCAAAAGTAATAGGTTGTACAAGTTACAACTAGAATCACCAATGGCACTAATAGGCAGTAATGGAGACAAGGATTTGAATGAACTATGGCACAAAAGAATGAGACATTTGCACCATGGGGCTCTAAGAATTCTCAAGAAAACTATAACAGGAATTCCAGATCTTAGTACAAAACGAGATGATGTATGCAGAGGATGTGCTCCAGGCAAGTATGCCAAAACATCATTTCCTAGAAGTAAAAACAAGGCCAAGAGTGTATTAGGATTGATACACTCAGATATCTGCAGACCAATGTCCACTAAAGCTCTTAGTGGTGCCGAATACTTCATCACCTTCATTGATGACCACTTTAGGAAAACGTGGATTTATTTTTTGAAAACCAAGGAAGAGGTTTTCTGTCGATTCAAAGAGTTCAAGGCTCTGGTGGAGAATCTAACAGGGAAGAAAATAAAAGTTTTGCGCTCAGACAATGGTGGAGAATATGTCGATAAGGACTTCACTAATTTTTGCGCTAGGGAGGGCATTAGAAGAGAGTGGACAACTCCTTACAGTCCGGAGCAGAATGGAGTAGCAGAAAGGAAGAACGGGACTATTGTGGAACCAACTAGGGCCATGATGTATAATCAAAAGATGCTAAAATTCTTGTGGGCAGAAGCATGCAACACGACAGTCTATGGCTAGAATAGAACTCCTCATAGGGCATTGGGCAAGATTACTCCAGAGAAAGTCTTCACCGGGAAGACACCTGAAGTCAACCATTTCAGGATATTTGGGAGTTTAGCATATTGCCATATACCTGAGGAGAAAAGGAAGAAGTTAGATCAAACTGTAGAGAAAGGATATCTAGTGGGATATAGCGAGAACACTAAGGCATATAGAATCTATTTTCGAGGGAGCAGGAAGGTAGTAGTTCGACGAGATGTGAAGTTCATGGAAGATAGGGCCTTCAGAAAATCTCAAGAAATGCCTTTCGAGGAGCAGTTAAAAGATGAGTCATTGGTCAAACCACTTCAATCAGTAGAAGCCAAGAATTCTCCCTCAGAACAGGAAGAATCACAGGAAGAGGAGGAGATAATAGATGCACCTGCTACCGAAGGAAGAACAAGCTAGGAACTTTGACAGATTCTCCGGGATGTAGAAGATTTCCTCGGTGCACCGAGAAACAATAAAAGTGAGCGAAAACAGATATCACGCCTTAGTAGCTCAAAATGGGGAGCCTTCCAGTTTTCAGGAGGCCACTCAACATCAAGTTTGGATGGATGCGATGTTAGAGCAATACAACTCTATAATGGTGAATGATGTCTAGGAAGTAGTGCCTAGGCCTCGAGACAGATCGATGGTAGGTTTGAGATGGATCTACAAGATTAAATACGCTGCAGACAGTAGTGTGGAAAAATACAAAGCCAAGTTTGTGGCTAAGGAGTATGCTCAGAAGGAAGGAATTGACCACGAAGAGACCTTCGGCCCAGTAGCGAGGTATACATCTATTAGAATCGTGATATCTCTTGCAGCACAAATGGGATGGGAGATTCATCAGATGGATTTCAAAACGACATTCTTGAACGGGGTAATAGAAGAGGAAGTATACGTTGAACAACTAGAAGGCTTTGAGACACATGAGAAGAAGTATCATGTATACAGATTGAAGAAAGCCTTGTAGGGGCTCAAACAAGCACCTAGAGTATGGTATGGTTGAATTGATGGCTACTTGCAGAGGATGGGGTTCGTCAAGAGTGACGCAGATCCAAATCTCTACTATCTGGTTGTAGAGAATGAGCCTCTAATCCTAGTATTATATGTGGATGATCTCTTCCTGACAGGATCATCCAGGCTGATTGAAGACTGCAAGAAGAATGTAACCACATAATTTGACATGAAGGATTTGGGACAGATGCATTATTTCTTGGGCTTGGAAGTTTGGCAGCAGAAGGGGGACAACTTTCTTGGACAAGGGAGATATGCTATAGAAATTTTGAAGAGATTTAGGATGCAGGACTGTAGGCCTATGGCTACTCCAATGATCACGAACTGGAAGAAAATTGATGCATCAGAAGATAAGGATGTTGATCCCATATTATACAGGCAGCTCTTAGGGTCCCTAATGTATTTGGTCAATACCAGGCCAGACATTTGTTACGTTGTCAACACCCTCAGTCAATTCATGGTGGAACCGAAGAGGGCGCATTGGGCAGCAGCCAAACATGTTCTTAGGTATATACAAGGAACACTTGATTTTGGACTCTTGTACACTAGGAGTAAGGATACCAGATTGAGTGGATTTACTGATGCAGATTGGGCTAGAAATTCAGTGGATCGGAAAAGTACATCTGGGAATTGTTTCAACATTGGATCAGGAATGACCTCCTAGTGCAGTAGGAAACAAAAATACGTAGCTTTGAGCTCAATTGAAGCAAAATATATGGCCAATAGTAGAACTTCGTGCGAAGCCATATGGCTTAGAAAACTACTTGTGAACCTATTCAGAAGAAGGATGGAAGTGACCAAGATCATGTGTGATAATCAAAGTTGTATCAAGCTCTATGAGAATCTAGTATTCCATGATCGATCAAAGCAAATTGATATTCAGTGTCACTTTATCACACACTGTGTCCAACGAGGAGTTGTACAGTTGAGCTACACTCCTACAGGAGAACAGGTGGCAGACATCCTTACCAAGGCCCTTGGAAGAACAAAGTTTGCTTATTTCAGGGAGAAGATGGTGATGATAAAGAATCCATTTCAGTAGCAGAAATGGATATGATGTTGCAGTGCAGATGTAGTGTTGGGAGGAAGGACCAGTAACAACACGGATACAGAGGGAGCTGCAGTACAGATGTAGCAGTGGCAATGGTAGAGCCATGGGCAGCAGTACAGGATGCAGTAGTGAAGAGGATGTTGGGCAGGAAGGCCTAGCATCAGCACAGGTACCACTGCCGTATAATCAAAGTGATGCTCAGTGGTGGAGTATTACTAGAGCACATTCCTCACTAAGAGGGAGTGTTGATTTGGGGTAGTATCAGATGTGATCTAGCCATGAAAATTGATGGAGAGGCTAAAGCACATGAGAACTCCAATACCCAAAAATGGTTTGAGGAAATTCTACCTGGTGAAAGAGATATTAAAATAATTAATATTTTTAATGGATTCGTAAGTCTAAACTTAGGAAAATAAAAATATTAATGGGTATTAATATAAAATTGGGTTAGAAAGTTGTAAATGACATGGATCAAGTCAAATATAATCTTAGTCGTTGATTAGAGATGTAATCTCGACCATCAAAGAGTGAACAGAAAAAGTATAAGAGGAGGCTTGAGGGTCAGTTGAAGATACACTGAGGGAGACCAGTCAGTTTGATTTATGGAGCGGGGCTTGCTGAGAAATTTGAACTAGAAGACTGGATGCAGCAAGAGGTAGCAAATGCATAACAGAGACGCAAGGATAGTTCCGGAGGACCAGCGTAGAGATCAGAAAGGCAAACGCAGAGCCACTCAGGAAGACGTAGAGGCAACAGGACTGCGTTGTCACTGGAGGGTTTGCGTGGGTGACACAGAGAGGCCAAGTGGCATAGTGAGGCAGAGTGCTGACACAGAGGGTCTGGGAGCTGCGCAGAGGGTACCTGGACTGACGCTGAGCCTAGAGGGAGAATTTATTTGTGTTGGGTGCGCTAGTTTGGCACCCTAGTTGTACTAAAGAAAAGCTGATTAATAAAATCCTCCTCTGTTGCACCGGTTTTCCCACATTGGGTTTTTCCGGGGACAATTGTCCAAAAGTAACTGTGTTGATGTGTTTGATTCTTGTGCATGTATTTGTTTCTATGTAATGGTGTGATATCTGCAGTAGAATTAATTTTAATATTTACTGAAGGGATTTCGTAAATAACTTATTGAAGAATAAGTAGGTAGAATAAATCAGTTGCTGCAGTAATAGAATTTTCAGAGGGAGAACTCCATCTACTAATCCATTTGCCAATCTGTACTATCTTTGCCATCAATTCACTGCTTTGCATTGCTTTGTGTTGCTGAACTATGAAGAAGAATAAGTGATCGAGAATGTATCATACCATTCTCTACTGACCCGAAGTCAGTCCCAAATAAAAGAGTGACGCATACCACTCTTATTGACCCGAAGTCAATTCCAATCAAAAGAGAGTGTCTCATACCACTCTTACTGACCCGAAGTCAGTTCCCATTGATCCCAAATCAATATCGGTCATCTTAGCATAGGGAGTATGGTAGTACACAATGCGTCCATCGGTAGTACTATGGCCCCTATCCTCATTTCCCTACTCATTGGCTAGATGAGAGGTACTTCCCATGAGTCGCAGACTGCATGGGTAGGATGTCTCAACAAAAGAAGGATGAACCACTCATCCTGCCTACATGTTGCCAAGGGGTATCGCAGGGGAAGGCTAAGCCACTCACCCTGTACACAACAAAACACTAGGGGAAGGCTGAACCACTCACCCTATGGTTGCTCATTGCTCTAAGAAGTACCCCAAGCCCCCCGGAGCTCCTAGAGCTCAATGTCCATCTCATACAGGATCCTCATAAGAGGGTCTCTCCACGACTCCAAGTCATTCTTTGAAGGCCAAGAACTTGACCTTCCCTAGGGGCTTTGTCAGAATATTGACAACCTACTCATCAATCCCAATGTGATGGAGCCTTATTGCTCCTCATTGTACCATATCCTGGATAAAGTGGTCCCTGATATCTATATGCTTGGAACGATCATGAAACACGAGATTCTCTGGTTATCGGATCCCACTCTGGTTGTCGCAGAGGATCACGGTGGTATCCAACACATGTCCAAATAGCTCACTAAAGAGCTTCCTCAACTAGACAACATCACAGGAGGTCATACTATCTGCTATGTATTCGGCCACGGCGGTGTTCAAGGCAATCGATTTCTGCTTCCTACTCATCCAGGATATCAAAACAGAACCCAAAGAAAAACAACATCCAGAAGTGCTCTTGCGATCTACCACACTGCCAGCACAATCAACATCAGAATAACCATGCAACCTCACATCTCCAGCAGTGTATCTCAGTCCATGAGTGATTGTGCCCGAAAGATATCTCAGAAGATTTTTGGTACCAATCCAATGTATATGATGAGGCTCAACCATATATTGGCTCAATGTGTTAACTACAAAATATATGTCTGGACGGGAGTTCACCAAGAACATTAGTGCTCCTATGAGTTGATGATACTCAGAATCATTTCCCAATTTAGGTCGAACAACACTACCACATAACTTCTTAAAGTTAAGTTCCATCGTAGTGGTCACAGGCTTGTAGTCCACCATCCCAAATCTTTCCAATATCTTCACAACATATTTTCCTTGAGAGAGGAAAATTTCACTTGGCTTTTGTTAGACCTCCAACCCTAGGAAATAGTGCATCAGCCTTAGGTCCTTCATTTCAAATTCAAAAGCCAACTCCCTCTTACATTTGTGAATGAGGGGTCTGCAGACTTTGCACTTCCATCAGCTCCATGCTTGATTTTGTAGAGCCACCTAGAGGTGACAACCGGTTTGTCCTGGGGTCTAGGGACCACATGCCAAACATCATTCTTCATAATTGACCCGTATTTTTCATTCATTGCATCCTTCCATACTTAATGCTTCACAACTTCTTCGAATGATGAAGGCTCATTTTGAATGATAGTGCTCATGGCAGTGAAATATCCTTGATACCTGTTCGGCTTCTTGCTTTCACGGAAAGTCCCCCTTGGTACAATGTGTCTCTTGGCATCGTCGAGAGTCTCCCTAAGCCATGAGGGTCTCCTTTTGGAGGAGGAGGTCTCATGAGGAGGAGGATCAATAGGATCCATAGGTTCATCAACATCAGGCATCGTTTCATCTTCTTTTGCACCCTGATTTCCGGTGTCAGCTTCTTTGTCCTTAATTAGGAAAGGAAGGTTGTTGATCTTCATGAGGGCCATATCTTTGTCGAAGGTGACATCATGACTTATCTCAACTTCCTTTTGACCAACCACATAAATTCTATATCCCTTGAAATTTTCACTACAACCCACAAAGATTCCTTTCTTCCTAGATGCACCCAATTTGCTTCTTTTCTCTTTCAGCACATGAAAATATACAAGGCTTCCAAAAATTATAAAATGAGAGACTTCGGGTTTCTTACCAGTGAACATTTCTTCAGGAGTCTTGGAGTCCAATGCTTGATGAGGGCATCGGTTTTGAAGATACACGATGGTGTTGCTGCTTCAACCCATAGGAACTTCGGAAGGCCTTGATCATGAAGCATGGCACAAACTGCTTCTACAATAGAGCAATTCCTCCTTTCAGCCACACCATTCTTCTTAGGAGTGTATGTCGTTGCAGTCTCCCTCTTAGTGCCAACTTCTCTGCAATAATCTTGGAATTCATTGGATTCATACTTGGTCCCATTATCAGTCCTCAATATTTGGATTTTCTTCTCGGATTGGTTTTCGTCCTTCTTGAAGAAGTAGCTCCAGGTCTTGCAAGAATAATCATTCGTAATGGTGAGATAATATAAGTATCCTCCCAAAGATTTTACAGGCATCATACCATATATGTCGGATTGGATCAATTGCAAATCTATTTGTGGTCTTGCTATTACTTGAGGGGAATGGTCCCATTGTAAGTTTTCCTTCCGCACATCTCGGACATACACCTTCATGCTCTACTTTGAACTCGGGCATACCTGTTGTTGTCGCATAGAATGTCTAGGCACCCCGACAACTATTCATATCAGGGACTGTCACCCTGATCCCCAATCTCTCCATTTAAGCTGTCTCCCTACAATAGGCTAAGGGGGTAGACCCTATGGAAAAATGGTATGAAGAAAAACTAGTTGGGAACCAACCAGTTCGGGGAGACACAATGAAGCGACCAAGTACCTGATTAATATTTAGCAAGCTTTATAGGATTTGATTAGATTTTAAACAATTGATACCAGTGCCTTATGGAGTCAATGATCTTGCTAGGGAAATTAAGACCAAGTAATTGATTAGCAACTGTTGATTAGATGAATGACTATCTTATATGAAATGCAGATCCTAAAGCTAATGTGAGATGCAAGAATCTTGGTTAATTTTAGTTAAATGCCTACCTAAATGTGAATCCTTTGATCCTTTCTGTGTTCAGCCTGATTTCGTAGTAATTGGCAGTGAGAAGATAAGATGAAGCGCACTAAGGTGTAATTAATGATATCTCTCTTGAAAACCTAACATACCCGGTGCCTCTAGTGCTGCAGAGAGCTGTGGCTTTCAACCACAAGCTTATTTCAAATATTTCTGATACATTTATAGCTCAAAGAGAACAAAAACTTCTTTGCAATTTTTATATCAATGTCAACAGATGCTCAAAATATATCCATCGTAGGAAACAAAGATATGCAATCTATTACAATTCCACGACAGAGCACTTTAACAATTACTTGAAAATATTCGCAATATATCTAACATGTAACGCACACCATATAATTCAAGCAATGATGATCAATTTCAATAGATGCAAGATATTCTAGCAGTTAAATTTCTAGAGATCCAAATACTTTAAAACACCATGAAATTTAAATGCTGATCAATTTCAATTCTAGAATTAAAAGATTTATGCTTAGTGACCCAAATCTGGGAAAATTTACCACTTTCCTATAGTTAATCTTTGGATAAAATAAAATTCAAGCTTGTTTAACTATAGAGAAATGAAAAATGCTTAATGCCACAAAAGTTGTCTTTTAGATTTTACCCTTAGCTCAGAAAGACACCAAGAAGGAATTTTAAATTGACAATTTAATTAGTCCTTAGGCAAAATTTCTTCGATGTGCTAAGTTTTATGAAGCAAGACTTAATGCGGTAAATGATCAAAGTAACCAAAATAAATCAAAATGATTTAATAATTTAAACAAAAATTTAATGGGCTAGAGACCACATAAAAAATTTAAAATCTTTTAATGCGAAAAAATTACTTTTAATTTATATTTTGTAGGATGTCTTAAAGTTACACGAGAAATGGAGCCTTTTTTATTTTTAGTTTTACTTTTAGGTTTTCAGGGTTTTGGATTTATATTTTTTTTATTAAAAAAAATCAAAATCAAAATCCAAATTAAAACAAATCAAAATGAAATTTGAAAATAAAAAAAAAGGTTCAAAGTTAAAATATTAATTTTTTTTCTTCTTTTCATATTTCTCTTAAATAAAGAAAATCAAAACAAATAAAAAAACAAAAATGAAAGCTCATATAAAAAAATCGAACTATCTAAAAAAAACCTAAACTAAATGAAATCAAAATAAATAAAAACTACACAAAACAAAACAAGTCGAATTTCATAGTTTTGCAGTTTGACAGCGGGAGAGAGAGTTCGATGCAGATGCAGATAGGGAGCAAGGTATGGCAACGTTGGGTGAGGGAGGACGAGGAGACTCGACGGAAGATGGAAATGTGATGCAGGTCCAGGAAGCATTTGAGGGACGAATGCGGGGATAACACGGCAAATAAACGATGCGATGGTGTATGGAGAAAGAATTACTGTACATGTTTAGCAATGATGAAAAGGCTACAAAGAGGGATCGCCAAAAATGCGGGTAGAGGGAAGCGGATCAGGTATGGAATGCGATGGCAGAGGGATGGGTAGTAGAAGATGAACCGGAGAGCAGGGATTTGAGACGCCTGAGGAGGAAAAGGAAAAAACGTAGGAAGGTTTAGCAGGGAGCTCGAAATCCAAAAATTTCAAAAACCCTCAAATGCAGGCAGTAGAATATTTCAAAGATTTTTTGGAAGCGAAAAACAAAGCCCAAAAAAAGGCTCAATTCAGCAACAAATAGAAAATTGGTAGCCCAAAAAATTAAGAAAATTTCCCAAAAAGATTCTGTTTAAAATTTCCTTTCCAGAACCTATGATTTTTTAAGAAAATTTGAAACCCTTCAAATTGTAAAACCCTTATAAGCTTTTTTCCATATTTAAAAAAAATAATTCAAACCCTTGAACTGCCAAAAAAATCTGGATATTATCCCAGGAAAAATGATTATGAGGTTAGATCTTACCTTACAGGGCCTAGTTTTGCCTTCAAATCAAACTTCACCTTTAGATCTGCAACTTGTACCTGAAAACAAAAACACCAAAAACCCGGATATATAAAAGATAAATAAAACTCCAGAAGCCCAAGTTAGAAAAACCAATTTTTTTACAGATCTATGCACAGGAATAACAGATCTACCAGATCTGGCGAGTGTGAGTCCAAATCCGCTCCTAGATCTGATAATCTAAGGCTCTTAATGGCCAAATTTATCAATTTAGCACAATTTTTTTTTTTTTTTTTTTTTTTTTTTTTAAATTTAAAAGGAGTTGCTTAACGCAAAACCCTTCATGCATCACCAATAAAAAATCTTATGACAAGCCCGAGATTAAATCAAGGTTGACTCTTCAGAAAATACGAATCAGGAGTTGGCTAGTCCAACAGAAAAGTTCCCCGAACGCCCGATGATCTAAAAATCAAGAATTTCCTGCAAAACTCAATTCAACCATCAAAATAGAGCGAGAAAATGATAATAAAATTCAGATAAATAGAGATACCTGCTATTATATTCAAAACTTAAATTATCATTTGAACTCTAACGACTGAGCTAGATACCTGTACTCAATTCACTCTTCAGAAGCTATCATTAATGGCTAAAAAGAAATTTATACATGAAAATGACACATCTTACAGTATTTCCATGAAGAGTAACACGGGCGAAAAATTAACCCCAAAGTCTTCCTTTATTATCAAAAAAGATTACACGAGAGCTTTTAGCTTAGCACACGACTCAGAGATTAGATGCATCAATTGACAAATAACCTCCTATTTAAAGATAAATCTTCCAAGAGCTAGTTTGAGTGATCCTCGTCAAAGCAATCTCGACCGTTGATGAGGATTAAAATTTCTTTTAATCTCATTCGTTAAAAATTAAAATATTAAATTCTTGAGGAAATTCAAATTTTTCAATTAAATGCATTTTAATTAATTCAAAAATAAAAATTTTGAGCTAATTTCCTAAAAAATTGACTTTGACTTAAACCCCGAGGACCAAAGGCTTAAAATTTAGCAAAATAATTAATTTACTTTAGTCATGGGAACTTTTAAAATTTGAATTTTAAAGGACCGACGAATTTTGCCCTTGGAGAATTTAAATTTACCTAGGACTTAGAGTTAATTAAATTTCTAGCTTAAGATTTTAATTAATTTTTTGGCCAAAAAACTTAATTAAGTAACCTATGAGGGGATAAATTATTTTTCTAACCTTCAAGACACTTTACATCATAATTTTCATATCTTTTACATCATAAGGGGGAAAAACCATCTGTAATAGACCCTCAAAGACTACCCATTTCTGCGACACAAATATAATCCAACAGACCAAGCAATTTGTAATAAAATAACCTAACCAAATAGTTAAGATTATTCCCAAATCACTTTTACATAGACTCGATTTATAATGCTAGGACTCGACTAAGATTTTAATGACAAAATACATTATGGTTTTGGGGTAAGACTGAAGGAAAACTCTGCTGACCTTTCGAGAATGGATCGGGGAGATAAAAAACCTCCTAGAATGTAGATTGTCACCAGAAAAGTAGGTTTACCTAGGCAATTACATACATGACACGAATTTGCTAAGATTATTTACACCATATACATGCAGAATGAGTTTACATTATAACATGATTATCAGGCTGATGATGATAGCTGAACGACACGAATACATCGATCAGGCGCTAAGGGGGGTGTACTCTTATGGGTTGTTGACATGTAGTGGTCAACACCTGTCACCATCTGTCTTACATCGGGAAGGGTCTTATAATGAAGATGGGCAAACCTCCAGTACCATAGTTCAGATTGTAGAGATCTGTCGCAAGACATGGTTTCCAAAGGGCTTCCTCCAACTTGATACAAAGTGTCAACACTAAACCCAAGAGTAAAAGCATCTTTAAAATTTCTTTTCCAAACACGTATTTTTCCATTGATGAAAGCTACCTTGAATCCTTTGCCTTCCATTGCTGAAATGGACACCAGGTTCTTCTTGAGATCGAGTACGTATATTACTTCTTGCAAATGAATAGTGTTACCTTGATTCAATTGAAGGGTAAAATTCTCTACTCCCTTCACGAGATAGGTGTCATCATCTCCAAGGATGATCTCCAAGTTTGTATCCTTTTCTATCAAATTAGAGAGGGATTCCTTATACCCGGTGAAGTGCCTTGAGTCACCACTATTAATCAGTCAATTTCCCAAAATGTCCGGAGGAGAGGCAGTGGAGAGGGCCGATATAAGATAGTACTCTTTTTGCTTATTGTTAACAATGTTTGATTCTTCATACCTAGAGTTCCTTGATTTCTTGGAGGGTCGACGATTTCCTTGATGTCTCGCATTCCTCTTTCCTTTGCCATTGGACCTGCCATTCCTTTGATCGTTGTTGTTGAAGTTGCCCCTAGAATGATTGTGATCATCATCATGCGATGTGTCCCTTCTATTTGGACACTCCCTTGCATAGTGGCCAAACTTATTGCAAACAAAGCACCTGCCCTTCCCTTCCTTCCTCCCTTAGATTTGGGTCTTCCATGGAAATGACCTTTAGACCATGCATTATTTCTCCTTTTGGCTGTTGAAGAAAGTTTACCTAGGTTAGGTCTTCACAGTGCCATGATCTTTGTAAATGATGTAATAAAAGGAAATAAATTATTTTTGTATGCCTTACTACATATGTTTCATGAGCAAGAAGTGTCACTAGGTGAAATACTTCTTCTCGATGTCTTTAGGATTTATTTATATGTCGAAGAGTCATGTCATATGTATAGAGACTCCTCATGAGTTTATGTAAATGTATACAAGTCCACAAAGTTGTGAAGAAGCCCTCCAAAGACCAAGCATAATCCTTCAAGAAGTTTGCGAGCGAAAACAAAAAGAAATTCATGTCGACTCCAAATAGGATTAATTAAATAAATGAAAGTCACGTCAGCTGAAGGAGATAGTCATGACGGTTCATGGGTTCATGTCGGCTCAAAAATAGGTGGCTCACCACTATAAATACCCCGTCAAGGTATCCACAAAACATAGATCATAGTTCGGCATTTCTCTTTGAAACTTCGTGAAGATGGGTGCAGGTCTCCGCAAATAAGAAGAGACAAATCTTGGGTTCTTTCTTTGAAATTTTGCATAAGAATGGAGGATCAAATCCGCACTACGAGTAGGCATACAAGGAAGGGCTTGACTGCAGCTCGGATGGGTATTAGGTGCAGGAAAGCTACACTTCGGATGCATGGAGGAGCAGATAGGACCTCGAATGGATAGTTAACCTTGGCATAAGAATATCTCCATAATCCTGGTAAGTCGTAGTATCAACTGTCACAATATGATCAGCCTTGGATCCATAACAGTGAAGGAGCATGACAATCTTGGCATGATGAAAGGAAGATAAGATCACAGTCTCAGCCTAGTTAGAAGGTAAGATCACAATCTCAGTGGATCTACCTCACAGCAGTCGAAGTATGCGTATATGATGGGAAGGATTTCAGAACCCTTACTATCCTCACTGTCTCAACTTAATAGATATCGCAATGATCCTAGATCTCAGTCTTGACGTATGTATATATCATCATGTTGAAAATAATTTCGAAGTCCAGGTCTATAGAGGTGCAGTGATGAGGGTTTCAAGTAGTGTCAAGTGCTGCTATAGTAATGACAGTGATAGTTATATTCTCGGCATAATGGAAGAAGCTGTGACAAGGATAAAGTCATGATCCAGTTCAAGAAAGATCATGATCTCCTTAAAAATGCAGAGATCACCTCCGTAGCAATTTCAAGGGACAGTCATGGTGCAACAATGAAGTGATCAATGATGGCAGCAGAAATGAAGATATCAATGATGTAGTAGTGATGATGATCTCAGTAGTGGCAAGGAAGAGGATTGATGTCTTGGTCTTGGAGAGTTAGATTGTGTCAAGGGTCATGGTTTTGGTATTCGTCAATGGAATTTCTATAAGAAGAATTTTGTGTGGGTTTTCCTCTCCAAGAGGGAGAGGTTTTGGCCTTGGCATAAAGACAAATATTTGTGTTCTTGGCTCTTTTGTCTTGATAGCAGTTTGATGAAACTAACATACACTCACTAATAATAATGGAAACATCAAGCTAAGATGAATTGTATAAATACTTCACAAATTGTTATCATGTAGCGAAGAATCATTGTATTTTCTGAATGCCCTAGATTCTTCAACATTGGCATGAGCGGAGAATGCAGTGGGGTTGCTTCTATTAGAATACATTTCTTGCTCCACCATTCTTGTTTCTTCTTGAATGCATCTCGACATCAATACTTCAAACCCTGGGATTTGATCATTGTTGAGGACAGTGGTTCTAAATACATACCACTCAGGTGGGAGTTCTCCAAGGGTGGTGAGAGTAAGTTCCCTGTCAGGAATGATTTCTCTAATTGAGAGTGGATCATTCTTGATCTCAGTAATCCTCAAGAAATAGGATTGAATATCCTCGTCCTAGCCCTTCTTAATATCTTTCAACTTATTCTTGAGAAATAAAATTTGATTAGCATTACTAACCTTGAACATGCCGACCAACCTGTCGTAGATCTCCTTAGAGGTTTTCAATTCGGAGATGTAGGCCACCAGATGCTTGTCAATGGAATCCCTAATAATCTTCTTTGCTTTGACTTCAACCCTATTGTACTTGGTCTTTGCAGCAACCAATGCATTTGAAGGAGTTTCAGGGATTTTACCCTCCACATAATCCATCACTTCTTTTTCTTCCAAGGTCAAATCAAGAGACATCTTCCATCCATGATAGTCAGATTTATTGCGGAGCTTGTCTTCAGCCAGGAAGTAGGATGAGGAACACATTTTACCTTTTGTCCTTGTCCAACTGACTTTGGTGATTGCTCTTTCACTCTTGCTTGAGCTTTGTCTTCACCTCAACTCTAATACCATGTTAATTTTAGGCAACAATGGTATGTTCTATGCTTTAGAGCAATTTTACTTCAATTTCATTACTAGCTCAATATCAATATCTAGTTTAGGAATCACATCAACATGATAATAAAATGCAGATAGAACATAAATATAAACAGTGAAAGACAAGCCAAGACAAGAGGACACAAGATGTGGCACCAGCTAGGGACAAACCCCAATGTGGGGAAGCCCTTGATCAATTCTTATTTTAGTCTTCAATAGTTCAACAGAGAGAGATAGTACAATTTACAAATTTGATAATTTATGACAGCAGCAAAAGAGCCCTAACCAGAAAAGTCAATGCTGGTAAATAGGGCAGATTTGACCCTCAACTAATTGGTCAACTTCAGTCAACTTTGGCCTCCAAACAACAAGATGAATCAACCCTCAAAACAACCCATAAACAACCCATTCAAAATCTGGTCAAATAGTCCATAAATTCGGCCTCCTGAAATTTCGGCCTCTTGAAATTTCGCTCTCCTGAAATTTCGGCCTCCTGAAATTTCGCTCTCCTAAAATTTCGACCTCTTGAAATTTCGGACGTGTGAAGAGAGAGAGGCCCAGAAATCCGTGCCCAATCAATGAGGAGAGAGAGAGAAGTGTGAAGATGAGTGTGTCCAAATGAGGCTAAGTCACCTTCTATTTATATGCAATGTTGGGGATGAATAGACGTGACTATTGGGCTTCTGAGCCTACATAAGTTTCCTGGCTGACCTTGATAGTTTTTCCATAATCAAAATAAATTCATAACTTCATTTGTACATGTTGGAATCAGATGATCTTTAGACCAATCCTATAACTCTCAAAGAGAGGAATTCAAGAAAAATATCCATTGTCATAAATAAGATGATCCATGTGGAGTTTGGCCTAGTTGCCAATTTTAACAGGAATGTATGGGAAAATATTTCACCCTAAAAGGAAAATGTTCTCATCTTCCTAGGATGGCTGTGAAGCCCCTCCTAAAAATGGGGATGCTTGGGTGCTTCTGCTGAAATCTTCTCTTCTATCATTTGCAAAAGGTAAAAGGGACCTGTCAAAACTTGAAACTAGAAGGGTTTTGTTGTAACTAGAGATTATACCCGATCACCTTGCTTAGTTCCTCTATGCTTTGGGTTAGTGCTTGTTAACCATGGTGGGAGGGAGATGGGGAAAGGGGGGTGGTGTGTGGGGATCCCTTTAAGCAAAGTGTTAACCCTAGAGATCAACAAGTGCTGCCAAACTGCAAAAAATGCATTAAAACACACTAAATAGGAAAGAAAAACACTGATTTATGTTGAGAAATCATTAGGGCAGCGAATTGGGGTTGATTTCTCTTGCTTGATAATTGCTTGTGAAGATATGTTGGCTTCCTATTACTTTTATTATGTTCTATTCATCAAACAATTACCAAAACATAAACCATGAAGATCACGAAAGGCAATGAACATAAGATATAGGCTCCAAGCTAGGGCAAAAATCCCGGGGAAAACCCAAACAACTTCCCTTGTTATAGAATCAGATCAAAGTGAGAAATCCAAGACCCAAAGACCAAGTCTAAGACCTTCCTCAAGACCCATGTCAGCCCTCCTTCAAACCTTAACCAAGGCAAGTCCAATCAAGTCAACAAAAGTCAAAGCTCTCTAGATCAGAGTTCCGGAGTCCGGACCTGTAACTTCGCAAAGTTTCCCTAACACCTTCACAGAAATAGAATTTCGGCCCTATAGCTCGTAGAGTTGCCCTAGCAGTGTGAATATAGATAGACAAAACTTTATTTTTTCTTCCTTCTAGACCTTCACTCTGTCTCCTTTGGCTCTTGCTCTTTCTTCTTTGATTTTCGCTTGCCTTCTTGCTCTTTCTTGCACAAAAATCAAAGTTTCCAAGTGATGACCAAATGAAGTCGAATTGCACTCTATATATACACATGTAGGAGGTCGTATGGGTCCCTTCCAGGGCCGACTTGGTCTTGTGGGGACAAAATTTACTATTTTGACTCAAATAAAATTCTTTTTCCACTTTCTTTCAAAAGTCCAAATGGGACTTGACTCTAGTGCAATAGATTGACTGATGACAAATATTCTTTTGACTCAATAAACCCTAGAAGCATGAAGAACACGCTTGACTAATAATAATAATAATAATAATTTCTTTTTCTTCTTTTGCTTTTACATGGAAAATACAATGATACAAGTACAATGATGATTATGAAGACCGAACTTAGTTATATTTTCCAACACTCCCTCTTAACTAGGGAGGTATTCATAATTACACAACAGGATAGAAGGATACTCTCAAATTGAAATATTCTCATAGGAAGAGTTCGGATTGATAAGCCATCGTTAAGCATCAATATCATAACAAGCTCTATCTCTCTACTAGATTAGAGCACAATGCTAGGAGGCATACATTTGGACACCACCATCATCGCCTCTCAAGGCACATACCCCATCCGAATGTTCGCCAGATATGTCCTTACAAGACTATTCTTATCTTGGATTCCCAATCCTCAAAGAATATCGGTCCTCTTAGACTACTCTTATCTTGGAAAAGTATCAACAAGAAAAGTACCACAAAATGCAAAAAGATGGTTGGGACAAAAAAATTCTACCCTATGGGCAAAAGCAAATGCATGAGCTCTACTCGATTATCATGGCCATCACCTTGGTTCCTACAGGGTCTATGAGCCTTCTTTGTTAAGCCCCTTTACTACTAGTTTAACCCCTTATTGTTATTAGTACAACCCACTTATTATATTGATGTGCCCATGTAGTGCCCATATTGTTACTATTGTGCCCCATAGAAGCCCACTATTGTTATTATGGTGCCCTTACATTATTATTGTTATGTCGGCTCTGATTATGTATGACCCCTTAGACTCCTATATATAGAAAAGAGGTTTTATTTGTATCAGCCAGAATTGGTCATTTATGTAATGTAAAGGAGGTTGCCCCCTCAAAGAGGTTGAATTCTAAGGCGTTGATCTATCTTTTCTATCTTTTCTTGAGCTGGTTTCATAACATTTGGTATCCGAGCTTTGGATTCTAGGGTTTCGCTGCTCCAAACAGGTCGTCGTGGAATTTTCGCTATAACTTTTTTTCTGCGACGTTTCAGAAGTTAAAAATAAAACCCATTTGAGAAGACATCGTGCTGAATCTCAGATCCGAATTTTAGAGCTTTTCACGCTATATTTTCGGAGGTATGATTTGAGGAAGTTGGTCCTTTTGCAAAATCCTGAATTACATTCAAAACAGGTGACCTGGGGAAAATCATCATAACTTTATCTCTGTGCATCAGATTGAAATTTCGTAAGAAGGTACAGAAAGAAGACGGACTGTAGTTTCTTGTATATATTTTTCAGAGCAAAAGGTCGAAACAATCACACGTGGAACTTCATACAAGTTCGCTCTTCTGGAAAGGTCTATAATCAGGTCATCTTGGGAGATTGTGCATAACTTTTTCTTGGAGAATCCAATTTGGATTACACTGGTGGCATTGGAAAGAGGACACAGAGGGATACTACAGGTCGCAATTTCAGAACTTCAAGATCTGAAAGTACAGAGTTACAGTCATTTCAAGATCGAGCTCCTAAAATCAATCAAAAGCAAGATGAGGAAGTTTGATTGCAAGGATCCGGTAAATTGGATACTTTAGATGGAGCAATATTTTAATCTACATGGTGTACCATTATTACAAAAGGTATGTATTCCATCTTCATATTTAGAACCGAATCAATTTTTATGGTATGAAGGGCTTTGTTCTTGTAAACAACTTCTTACGTGGTCAATTTTCACGGAGGAAATGATAGCACATTATGAGGATACAAAGAGCAAAACCTTCGTTAGAGCAACACCACAACAATTGGAAAGAGTAAAAGGGTTTGGTGACATAGTGGAAAACAAAATTATGGAAACCAGGAAGCATACCCCTCACAACTATAAAGATGGAAGTGTTGTTTCTCCTAGCCTTCCACAACCTACAAGGGTTACACCACAACAATTGGAAGAAAAAAGAGAAAAAGGGCTTTGTTGCAATTGTGATAACAAATGCACTAAAGGTCATAAGTGTGCTGAGAAGAAATTATTTCACATAGAATATGAAGAGGAGGAAGAAAAGGATCAAGAAACATCAAAAGAAGAGGATATACGCCAGGACCCCACCCAGAGAAAGACTAAATGAATCAGACCATATCTTGTAAAGCATTGGCAAGAATTACCACTCCTCAAACTCTCAAGATAGAAGGACATATCAAGAAGAAAAAGGTGCAAGAAGTGAAAGATCACATCGAGAAAGAAGAAATGAATCCAACCATGTCTTGTAATTCATTGGTCAAAACTACCACTCAAACTATCAAGATAGAAGGACATATCAAGAAGAAAACTGTTCAAGAAGTGAAAGATCACATTGAGCGTCAAGAAATGAATCTGACCATATCTTGTAAAGGATTGGAAGAAATTAACACTCCTAAAACTCTAGAGATAGAAGGACATATC
>APFE031412663.1:34493-58699 GCA_000404065.3 Pinus taeda | reverse complement strand
ATAAAATTGTCAATTGTCAATGCATAAACTATAAGTCTCTAAATTTACATCACATTTACTCATGAATGATCACATAATGAAAATAGAAATATCCAAAATCAGCCACGAGAAATTTCTAATTTCTTGTCTCGTGCTTGATTGGGAGTCTCCTCTTACATAGTCGAACGACCTTAGTGCTCTTGATTAAATACAAGTTTCATACCGTAGTACCCCACATGCTCTTCATTACTGGGAGTCTCCCCTACATAGAGGGCTTGGTTTTCTTGATTAAATACAAGTTCCATACCCTAGTACATGATAAAATCCAATGGAAACATTGCAATCCCCCCAATCCTGAAATCCTGAAAAACAGATAAGTCCGCTGGATTTTGAATGAGATCTAAAATTCTACTCTCCATATGAAATCCAGTGAGGTCGAAACCACTCTCAAACATCCCGAGTCATTTCATGGTAATGTTAAAAATTTAAGTAAAAGGATGAAAATGAAAAATAAAGGAGAATATCACTTTTACTTTAAGAATTTAACATTACCATGAACTGCATATCAACACTAGGGAAAAAGTTCACTTTTATAACTTTAGACAGGCATCTAAAAACAACTAGAAGTCACTAGGATAACCTAAAAATAAATTAGAAAACAAACTAAAAAAATAATTTAAAAACACAAGTAAAAAGCTGAAACATGAGTCATACGGCCCTGAAACGCATTTCACGCTGTATTGGCCACGTTTCAGTTTTGTGAAATGTGGCAGTACAGCCTGAAACACATTTCAGGGCCGTACCAAACGCGTTTCAACGTTTCGTACCCATTTCCGTACAGAAACGCCTCCTTGCCCTATGTTTCCTGCAACATAGGTTTAACCCCTTATTGTTATTAGTACAACCCACTTATTATATTGATGTGCCCATGTAGTGCCCATATTGTTACTATTGTGCCCCATAGAAGCCCACTATTGTTATTATTGTGCCCTTACATTATTATTGTTATGTCGGGTCTGATTATGTTATGACCCCTTAGACTCCTATAAATAGAAAGGAGGTATTTCATTTGTATCATCCAAGAATTGTTCATTTATGTAATGTAAAGGAGGTTGCCCCCTCGAAGAGGCTGAATTCTAAGGTGTTGATCTTTCTTTTCTATCTTTTCTTGAGCTGGTTTCATAACATTCTTCATCATATAGGAACCCATGATTGTCCCAACCCCTGGTGGGCAATGAACCACCCCACCTTAAAAGGGGGATTCCACTGCTATATCTTACATATCATGCTCTCCCCCCTTGAGCCCCCTGCAGTTAATCAAAGAAAATCACAAAAAGGTATAAAAGAAGGGTGGAAAAACCAAGGTCGGGGCACCTCATGTACCACGATTTCTCCCTCCTACACATTATAAACCCAAAGTGTGGGCTTCCCTCTTATTAGCTACCCTTGTATCCCAACATGTGACCCAGGGTTGCCCCTTCTCATCCTCTACCTCATTCACTTATCTGTCACATGCCATCACCTTTTGACGAACGCACCTTGAATATATTATCCCCTTTAGAGGTATAAACCACCTAATAGGGTTCTTGGTTAACCCATTTAAAGTTTATGAGACATTGGCACATCCCGAAGCCCATTATGGAAGGGAAGACCATTATGAAGTCCCCACCTGTGGTGCATGATTAGGTAAGCTTATTTATTGAATTTATTTAATGACTTATTGTACTGGAAGGCTAGGAGACACATTGGATCTTATGCAGGATTGCAGATGGTTTCCATTTGGGGTTTGGTCTGCCTATATGGGGTCTTAACCCCCTAGAGGGCTACACTGGCACATGTAGGGTGAGCGTTGAAAGCCACGGGCCTCCACAACAGAAGAGTACACTCCATGGATTCCCACAACCATTCAGAGATTGCTCGTGGTTCAGCTATTGGATGAGGAGGATGCACTTGATCCATCATGGTCAGTCGGCCCTAGATCTACACCATACACTTGGTAGATGATCCAGGACTTCCATGATGATGTGGCATCACCTGCACCATCATCCTAGCCCTTGAAGGCGACCTACAGGGATCTTCGATTTGTTTGGAGACCCATGAGGACACTTGTATGCCCTCACATGTCATTTGGAGTACAACAAGTTATTACAAGGGGCCAACCCCTTGTCCACTGCTTTTCAGGGTCCTATTCTTCATTGTGGCACCCATGGACCTCATTAGGCCTCGTAGAGGGCCCTGTGACATGCATAGACTATTATTTGACCTCTTGAGAGGCTTATGTTTTCATTCATGAGCTATTGTGGTGGGCTTGTCACCAAAAGTTGT
This sequence comes from Pinus taeda, assembly GCA_000404065.3. NCBI lineage: Eukaryota > Viridiplantae > Streptophyta > Pinopsida > Pinales > Pinaceae > Pinus > Pinus taeda. The sequence continues at coordinate 56,395 of APFE031412663.1, read as the reverse complement.
ATTATTAGCAAATTATTTTATTTTTGGGGCTTATGTAGGCCAAGGAGGCTAATTTGAACTCCTTAGATGTGTATAAATACAAGTGAGGTGAGATGATTTCTCATCATCACTTTGGATTGGATCTCTCTCTTCCTTGGAGAATTTCACACTTTTTCCTAGAGGATGAACTAGTGCATTTATGGATGAAATTTGATGTATGGTTATTGGTCTATCTTATCTTGGATCTTTTCTATTGTCATTTGTGGATTTTGATGTTATTCTTGTTACTTTTGTCACATATGTTGGATGGGATTTTCGTTGTTTTAAGGCTAATTGTTGCTTAATATTGTGGGATTGTCTTTGTATAACATTCTCTCCATGTATTGGCCCATGTAGTATGAGAGAAATCTCCTAGGGGTAAATCTGACCTTGATAAGTCATTCCTCTTGTACATTTGAAGTACAAAACCTAGAAGATTGCTTTCACTTGAACTAGAGGGGTTTATGAAGTAATTTTGAGGCCTCCTTGCCTGGGAACCAAGAAATCTTACACATAATCAACATGGACTCCATTCTCCCAGGGATTAAGGCACTGCTCTACCAAGGGTGGTCACCAAAACACTTATTCTTTCACTTTCTCCCAATTCTAGCCACATTGGGGTGCCTAGGGCATCAATTTACCGACAAGTTAGCCAATGAAAAAGTTCGACCTCCTAGGGTCTCCTACACTGGCCTTTCCTCTAGCCCTCCAAATTTGAAGACATTCCGACGGTGGAGTTGGGAGAAAAGCCAAGTCTTAGGTCCGGGACCAAAACTTGCCCTTTCATCCCCAATGTTAGTACTTCCCAGGGTCAAAGCAACATAATTGATTGAAATACTTTTTTTGATCCTTCCCACCTTGTCTAGGGTAAGAAAATCATTGGTTTTCATACTTTCCTCATACCCTAGACCAAGTCCACTTGGCCTTGTGTGGTCCTCGCTCCTTTGAAGGACCATTCTTCAAGAACCATCTAGATACCAACTTTAACAAGGATTTAGGGTGTGGGGAGCCCTTTCAAAGCCTATTCTCATACACCTAACCCCCAAAATCCTCTTCCTTTCGCTAAAAGCACAATACCTTGCTTAGAAAGCAAGCAATCTCCATCCTTCAAACCTTCTTAGAAAGGGTCTGGGTCACTCATATCCATTGAATTATCATTCATTAGTGACTCCATACTTATTAGGTCTCCTCCCATTGGTGAAAATCCGTAAATAGAAGGGAGCCTTAGCTGAGGTGACATTGGGCTAAGACTCATTTGTTGCCCTTGGCCTAGCATTTGCCCTTTAGGGGTTCCCCTTAGGTCCCTGCTAGATTGAGCAATAACACTCCCGTTGCATGCAATGATAAATGTAGCTGCCTGTCCCACCTGGAAGCAATAATTTCCCATATAGGGAGATATTTAGATGGATCTCCCCTATAAAAGCCTTGATGGCCTCTTTGGCCCTATCCATGCCCTCATAAATGTAGCCCATTGGAGGCTTGTCTCCATCCATAACCCTTAAGACTCTCACAAGTGCTCGGTTAAGCTAAAAATCTCAATGACTTTCTCCCACATGTTCTCTTTGAAGACAGGTACCTTCATAGCCATGGCATCTGGTTTTGTGCAATCTTTCCAAAATAGCCATTGTTGGCTACAAAACATTCGTCTCAAAGCTTGGTACTCATTCAAAGGGCTTTGGAGGGAGAGGAAATTAGTGACAAATCGTGTGACAGCGGGTCGATTGAGCTCACCCTTTGTGAATTCTCCCATAAGATTCAACACCCAAGCATGGTTATAAATGTACTTGGTTACTTGTTTGCACTCTACAACAACATCTTGCACCCATGACAACTTTCCGATGCCCTCTAAAATCAGGTCTATGTAATGGGCAACAAATGGGCTCCAAAAAATGGTAGGATATTTTTTGGTTAGCATTCTTCCAATTGCCACATAATTTGCAGCATTGTTTGTGTTACTTGGACAACATTTTTTTCCCCAACTTCCACCACAACCTCTGAAAACATTGAAAAAATCAGATTTGCATCCTTTACATGTGAAGATGCATCAATGGACGAACATGGTTCCTTTAGAGCAAGCGACAATAAAGTTGATGATTGTTCTACCCCTCTAATTTGTCCACCCATCCGACATAATTGTGCGCCTTGTGGTCTTCCATGAGTGTTTAATGTTGTCCCGCTGTGCCTTGACATATTCATACTCCTCATTAAAGTCTTTCTCTGTAATTGAATTATAGGAAGGTGCTTTGATCTAGGGCTAGCACATGCAATTGCATCTACCATGGGTTGAAAGAAAGGTGACTTTGCATAGTGAAATGGGAGGTTATCATGATACCAAAACCTCCTCATTGCCATATCTACCTCCTTTTTTTCTTAAAACTTTCCAAGCTTGGTTGAGATCCTGGACCAATGCAAGGAAGGAATAAAGGAGATGTTATATGAGATGCATTTCCTACACCATTTGATGAGGAAAAACCTGTAGGAAGATGCTAACACTATGACTGTGTCTGAGACCCACCCATCGTTGTAGTCTCATGCTTCGTTCCTTCTCTCTTAGCATTTTGTTCCTGAATGGCATCCAAATTAGCTTGCATTTACACTGTCACTTGTGGAGGGAGATGATCACAAATTACCTCATCTCGACCCACTATTCTAGCCAAGTGTTATTTCAATTTATTTATGCCCCCAAACACCACTATGGGACAAAAGTTGCATTTGACTCTCCTGTCAAAATTGGGATCTTCATGGGTACCATATTCTTAGGCTTCATCAAGAGTCCTTCTAGACTTGGATTTAGACTTAGGAGCCATGGAATCAAGATGACAATTTGATTTTAGACAAGAAATATATTAAAAAATTCTAAATTTTTTTAATTGCAACAACCTACAATAAGAAAAAAGGCCCACAGAGGCCTGCAACAACATTGGGCAGAGGGCCTATTGCAGGCCTATGCGGCCCTGAGATGTTGGAATTTCTAAGTCTAATTGTTAGAAACCCTTCATGTACTTCTCTGATTTATTTTAGCCTACTTGTTCTTATTAATTAGCAAGTTATTTACAGTGTATATACGAAAAATAAATACAAGTACATGCTCAACGTATTACAGATCATCAACTGAAGGAAACAAAATAAGCACACGAGTGACACCGTTGTTTTTGGACCAATGTCCCCCGGAAAAACCCAATGCAGGAAAACCAGTACAACTATCTGAGGGTTTTTTTATTATGCAGTTTCTGAATACAATCTGGGTGCCAAAACTGGCTCACCCAACAGAGAATAATATTGGCAGTAGTACCTTTCTACTCAGAAGCAGATATTCTGGCATAAACCCCAGATAAACACTTCGACAGCTCCTAGCTCCAATTTGCCCCACAAAACCCCAACGTCAGCTTCTAGGGACTGCATCAGCCCTTTCTGGCTCAGTGTCTGCCCAATGTCACCCTAGCTCGCCCTACGTCAGCCTCTGGAGGCACTGCATTAGCCCTTAGAGCCTTTGCATCCCCCATGTTGGCTCGTTGAGGCACTGCACAGCTTCTGGCTGCCTCTGCGTGAGCCCTGGTTGGCTCTGCGTGAACCTCTAACTGGCTCTGCGTCCCTTTCTCTTGGTTTCTGCACTGATCCTCCTAGTACTATCTCTGCCTCTCTGCTTCTGTATTCATTGCTCCTTAGCTGCAACTCTGATAACTCTTTCTACTTCCTCAGCAAACCCTGCCCCAGAAAATCGAAATCTTGATCAACTCGGTGTGTTCTCCAAGTGACCATCAAGCCTCCTCTTATACTTTTCTCGTTGACAATTCAACGACCAAGATTAAGTCCCTAATCACTAACTAAGATTAACTTTGGCTTGATCCATGACTTTGGGACCCTTCTAACACTAATATATATTAATTCACATTAATATTTTATTTTCCCTAAGTTTAGACTTAGGGACTCCAATAAAAATATTAATTATTTTAATATCTCCCAAACTGTTTAGAATCTGCCCAAACCATTTCTGGGTATTAGAGATCTCATGTGCTTTAGCATCTCCACCAATTTTCGTGGCTAGAGCACATCTGTTGCTACCCCAAATTAACAATCCCTCTTAGCGAGGATTGTGCTCTAGTAATAATCCTCATTGAGCATCACCTTGATCATCCGACATCGGTCCTTGTGCTGATGCTAGGCTTGTTGCCCAACATCCTCTGCATTGTTGCATCATGTACTGCTACCCATGGCCTTGCCACTGCCATTGCTCCATTTGTACGACAACTCCCTCTACATCCATGCTGCTACCCATGGCCCTGCCACTGCCACTGCTACATCTGGACTACAACCCCTCTCATCATGCTGCATCGTGTTGCCCATAGCACTGCCACTGCTAACTTCTGCATTGCAACTCAATTACTGAGAAGTAAGTAACTAATCACCCAACTCTGATATCTTTGTCAGGGTAGAGACACCCATGAAACTGAATACTCCCTTTGTCGCTGACAAGTGTTCCCTCTCTGACCTCTGCGTTGCTGCAACAACTCTCTACATTTCGCACCGTCGTACACCTCTCTGTGCCATCCTACACTGGTGCAACAGTCTCGTGCCTCTCGCACTATTGTAGCTTGCTAGCTTCGCGTTGTCCCAAGAGTCCTGCATTGTAGCTTCCTCTATTGCTCCATCCTCATCTGTCCCTACTGACATTCACCAGCACTACTACTCCTCTTCGGGGCTCCCGTAGCCAGATATAATCCAAGAGGTTGGGTACCTGAAGGATCCTGCCCCTCATCGCTTGTAGTCCGTTTGATTACAGCTCGATGTCTCCCCACTTCCGCTCAAGTGGCATGTGAGCACTCATGGCACAATCATCATCTGTCTCCAATTCCTTCTCCGCCCTTGCTGGCACAACCTTGGTCTCGGAAGCCTCTCCCTTGCTCTTCTTCCTCGGACATTGGCTCACATAGTGACCTAGTTCCCCACAGTTGAAGCATTTGACCTTGGAGAGGTCCTTCTTCTTCTATTTCTCCTGCTTTCCCTTAGATGCTAGGGCAACATCCTACTCTTCCTCCTTCTTGATTCTGATCTCCCTTCTGCTGCTTCTCTCCTTGTTTAGCCTTCTGATCTCTTCTTGGCGAAGAGCCGCCCATATTTTCTCCCAATCCGGAAGGGTTGCCCTGCCCAGTATGCTCTGGACAAACACCTCCCAGTCTTCTTAGACTGCGTTTAGGGCTGTTCTCACCATCAATTCTGGATCCAACGTGGCTCCTATGGAAGTCAGCTGATCTCGGATCTCCTTCAATTGACCGAGGAAGGGGTCGATCTGTTCTCCCTTCTACATTTGGTATGATTGCAACTAATTTTCTAGTAGTATCTTCCTCTGCACGGAAGTATGCTGATATAACTTCTTTAGGGCCTCCCACATCTCATTTGACGTATTCTTCTCGGCAATGTGTGGTACTACATGGTCCTTAACCCCGTCAAGGATGATGCTCTTGGCCCTCACCATTGCATCCTCGTACTTATTGTTATCAACCGGGTCAACTGGGACCACTATTGTCCTCAAGGCGAATTGCTTGAGACAGTTCTTGTCTAGAATGGATAAGATTTTGGCCTTCCAGACTATGAAGTTTGAGGCTCCGTCCAGTCTATCTTGGTCTCTTAACCCGTTCACTTCCATCTCGTTGCTCCTCTACTTCCCTTCTGGAAGTTCTCGGTGTGACTCCCTTTGAGCCTCGATTTCCATCTTGGAAACCCCTCTGCCAATGTTGAGATGCCCCCACTCCGATATTTAGTGCAATTGCACCACTGATTCGGATTTTTGGCTAGAAATCCTCGGTAGCAACTCCCTCGTCCTTGGTCTTGCCTTGTTAGGTATTGTTCTGACTACATTACCCCACCAACTTCACTCTGCAACTTACCCACAACCTCCTATGCCCCAACAAACTGAAGGTTAGAGCTTCTAGGCTCTGCGCAATCCTAGCACTAGCAAAATTCGTGCCTCTTGGCCACAGGCGTCCATCCTTCCTGACTGAGAAAGATGACCAGACACTACGTAGGTTGAGTCTGCTCCTCTCTGCCACTATGTTGATCCTCTTCTCGGCTCAATCTTGATGACATAGGCACTTCGTCACCCCTTCCTTGCCGCTTCTCTGTTAGGAACAACTTATGTCTCTCGGGACAACTGTTTTCTGTTGCTGTTGCTCTGCTCGGCTGATGTCCTCAGTTCTCCTGTGGTTTGCAACCACGCTTTGATACCATGTTGGAACTTCTAAGTCTAACTGTTAGAAACCCTTCATGTACTTTTCTGATTTATTTCTGCCTACTTGTTCTGATTAATTAACAAGTTATTTACCATGTAAATACTAAAAATAAGTACAAGTACATGCTCAACAGATTACAGACCATCAACTGGAGGAAACAAAACAAGCACACAAGTGACACTGTTGTTTTTGGATCAATGTCCCCGGAAAATCCCAATGTGGGAAAACCGGTGCACTTATTTGAGGGTTTTATTATTATGCAGTTTTTGAATACAATCTGGGTGCCAAAACTGGCTCACCCAATAGAGAATAATCTTGGTAGTAGTACCTCTCTAGTTGGAAGCAGATATTCTGGCTGAAACCTCGGATAAATACTCTGACAGCTCCCAGCTCCAATCTGCCCCACGAAAACCCCAACCTCAGCCTCTAGGGATTGCGCCAACCCTTTCTGGCCCAATGTCACGCTAGCTTGCCCTGCGTCAGCCTCTGGAGGCACTGCGTCAGCCTTTATAGCCTCTGCATCACCCACGTTGGCTCTCTGAGGCACTGCGCAACTCCTGGCTGGCTTTGCGTGAGCCCTTGCTAGCTTTGCGTGAACCTTTGGCTGGCTCTGCGTCCCTCTCTCCCGGATTTTGCGTTGATCCTCCCGGTACTATCTCTGCCTCTCTGCTTCTTTATTCACTGTCCCTCAGCTACAACTCTGATCACTCTTTCGACTTCCTTAGCAAACCCTGCCCCAGAAAATCGAAATCTTGATCAACTTAGTGTGTTTTCCAAGTGACACTCAAGCCTCCTCTTATACTTTTCTCGTTGACAATTCAACAGCCGAGATTAAGTCCCTAATCAACGACTAAGATTAACTTTGGCTTGATCCATGACTTTTGGACCCTTCTAACACAGATTTATATTAATTCACATTAATATTTTATTTTACCTAAGTTTAGACTTAGGGACTCCATTAAAAATATTAATTATTTTAATATCTCCCAAACTGTTTAGACTCTGCCCAAACCATTTGTGGGTATTTGAGATCTCATGTGCTTTAGCCTCCAGCAATTTTCGTGGCTAGAGCACATCTGAGGCTACCCCAAATCAACATGAGATAGGCCCATAGAGGCACAACGCTGTTACAGGCCTCTGTGGGCCTATCTTAGGGCCATAGAGGCCTGCACCTGGCCCTCTACTCGGTGTTGTTGCATGCCATTGTCCACTATTATAGTCCCACAAGTTTTCCAAATATTAAAAAAATTCAAAGAACAAAATGATTGTTTTTGTGTTTTTTTATTTTTTATTTTTGTTATTAGGGGGTCTTGTGGGCGTGTCTTAGGATCGCGGATGTGGGACCCTTGATAATAGATTAAAAAAATGAAAAAAATAATAATTAATTCATTATAAAAAATTAAAAATAATTGAATCTTTAAATTATAACAAAGTTTTAATTTTTGATTGTTTTAAATACAGGCCCACGGGTGCCTATGATAGTTGGAGTGGCGGCACTTCGATTGTCACAGGCGCTCGTAGCCTTGCTCAAGGCCGCAGAAGCCTTCTGCAGCCCTTGGACAAGCCTACAAGTGCTTGGGATATCCCGACATACGGATTTAAAAAAAATAAACTAAAAAAAATCAAACTTAAATGATTGATCGAGATGCCTACCTTGATTGTTGTCTATCTGATGCTTGTTGGACACTGGAGGAGACTTTAGAGCTGTTGGATTGTCACTATCCAATCGTCACTGCTTGATCCTGAAGTGAAGTGACTCCTTTATTGAGTAGACACCCTCTTTAATAGGAAAAATGGCAAGAGGGGCGAGTATGCCGCGTTGGGCAAGTCATGGCAAGTTAGGACAAGTTTGACCGAGTTTGACCTAGTCCACCGAGTTTCAAGTATGGCCGAGTGGCTTGTTTGGTGGCCAACACGGCCATACTTGGCCCACTCGGCGAGCAATCGGTGAGTCGTGTAACATTGCCGAGTAGTGCCCCTCCTATACCCATTGGGCTTGTTGACCACTACGTGTCAACTACCCATAGCAGTACACACTCTTTTTTTCGCAAAAGGGATAGCGCTTGATCGACGTGTCCGTGCCATTCGACAGTGATCGTTGACCCGATCATGTTATATTGTAAACCCAGTTTGCATGTGTAAATTGTAAATAACCTTAGCAGATCTGAGTCATGTATGTAAATTGCCTAGGCAAACCTAATTTTCTAGTGATAATCTACATTCCGGAAGGTTTTTTGTCTCACCGATCCATGATCGGTAGAGTTTTCCTTCAGCGTAACCCCAAAGTCGGAATGGATTTTGTCATTAGAATCTTAGGGGAATCCTAGTGTGCTTCGAGTCTATGTAAAAGTAATTTGGAAATAATTCTAACCATTTGATTAGGTTATTACAAATTGTTTGATCTGCTAGATTATATTTGTGTCGCAGAATTGGGTGGTCTATGAGGGTCTATGTCAAATGGGTTTCCCCCCTTGAGAGGTAAAATTGTAAAAGTCATGATGTAAAGTGTCTTGAGGGTTAGAAAATGTTTTATCCCCTCATAAGTCCTATGTCCTAGGTGTTTTTTCCAAAGGCTGAGTTCTTTTTTTTATGCATAGGTTAGTTTTAGGTTAGCAAATTTGTCATTTTCATTTTTGTTTCATTTAGATTTAGAATTATAATTTATTTTAATTTTACTTATTTAGATTTAAAATTTTCACTTTTAAATATATATGATCAGGTGAATGGTTGCTACTCATTTTTTTAGATTTAGATTAGATTTAATTTTGGTTTAGCATTTTAGTTAGTTTAGTTTAATCTTTATTTTTAATTTAGTTTTGTTCTATGTTTGATTTTAAATAATATCAAAAAATCATAAAAATTAAAAGGCATAAAGAATATTTTTTTTTGTTTGTTTTTGTTTATTTATTTATTTATTTATTTTTCTTTTACTTAGTTTAGAATTAAATTTTAGATTTAGATTAGTTTAATAATTGATTTTTTTTAGTTAGTTTTCAGTGTTAGTTTATTTTCTTTTTCATTTAGTTTAGTTTAGTGTTAATAATTTTAGGTTTCATTTACTTTAAATTTTTTCTTAGTTTAGTTTTGTTTTATTTAAAAATATAAAAATGTATAAAAATTAAAAAAAAATTGAAAATTCATTTTTGGTGTTTTTCGTGGTTCCACTTTTCTATAGTTAAATGCGCTTAAATGTTTATTTACAAGTTAGCTATATGAAAGTGGTAATTGGTTAGCATTTAAATTGTATGACTGTTTAAAGCATTCAATCTTTAGAAATTTAATTGCTGGATCATTATTAAAGCATTGTGCATTTATCGAATATCTTGCATTACTTGGGTTTTTTGATGATAAATGATTGTTTCACAAGGTTCATATTTTCTGCAACATCTAATAAATAATCATTTAATCATTAACTCCATAAGGCACTGGTACATTAATTTCTAAATCAGTCATGTGCTAAATTGCCTTGCGGTGTCTCTCAACCCAACTAGTCCATAGTTGGTTTTCTTTCATCCCATAGGGCCTACCCCCCTTAGCCTCCGGAGACGGCTTAAACGGAGAGATTGGGGATCAGGGTGACAGCCCCCGGTTTGAGCATTGTCGTGACAATTTGTGCGACAAAGGGCCATTAGAGAGGTCCCACTGGACTAGGGTTGAAGATTAACCCTCCATTTAAGCTGAGTGAACAAAATCACTGTCAAAGCCCCTCCTTCCTTCAAGTCACTCCCATAATCCATATCAAAAGCCCAAATACAAACAAGCATAAGCACGATTGCAAAATGAACAAAGTACCTTTTTGATAGGAAGTCCATCTTCGGCCATGTGCTCTTGCTGGATGGGTGAGAAGGCATATGACTGATGCAGGTGGTGGAGATAATAATGGCACATCATAAGCTAGTGGTTGCTGTCAGGGGCTGCTGGCTGGTTGGCTGGATGCGAAGCGTGGGATAAATATTTTTCTCCTATGGGGCCACCCACTTTTGGTGGGTAACATGGCTAACTGACAATATACATGTGCCTATTCTTAGGTTGGAAAAGCATTTTATGACATGCAATATGTCCTAGAAAACTCTTAATATATTTTAAATTTTCAGGCTGAACCATATTTCAGTTTTATTCAAATTTTTTAGGTATACCTCAACTTCCTTCTCTAGAACCATGTGGTTACACCTTTTAAAAATCTCCATTAGATTAGGTGCTTCTAATATGGTGTTAGCAATGAATCATCCCTAAATATTTCCATCAAATTTTGCACAAAATACTTGAGGCGAAAAGTGTCGATTGTAGCATGATAAGTTAGTCATGGCATTACAGAAATCACATGAACAATTTTTCATACCAATCGTGTTTTTGTGTTTAATAATAGCTGCCCAAATCTGGTACTTTAACCAAATTGGTCAAGAATTTATCATTGATTTATGGTGTTATATTTACACCTATGTGCATCTTAATTAATTGGTATAAACAGTATAAAGGAATAAGAACATTTGTTCTTTTGGTTGAGAGTGTAATGCTTCTCACTGGACGTTAAGACCACCAAAACTGTAGCAGATATTGTTTTGATGGTGATATGATCTACACTTATACATTTAGAACTGGAAGACATCATTTATTAGTATTCTATGGTTGTTCAAGAACAATATGTTGATGCATTGTCAGGTTTTTCTCTGATATATTCCCGTTATAGCACATTTGTCAAAGGAGATATTTTAGCTTTCAGTCTTGCTGTTAGATATAGATCTAATGAAGGAGCTTGCCATTGAGCAGGGGTTCAGCGTAGTGCTAATCCAGAGGAAGGAGGGGACATTTTTTGTAGCATTTGGGGGTTATAACAAAGAACTTTCAAATGAGGTATGTTTAAGGAAGGTCATTTTCATCATTTTTAAGACTTAGTTATATTATTCATATTATTCTAATCGACACTAACTTTTTATATTGAGGCTTGAAGGTCGAAGTGTTAATGAGTACACTACCTGAGGCAGCCCTGCAGAGTTCTGCAGTTACTCCAAAGAAATCATTGCAAGGGGAAGGTTTGTTAAAGCACACACAAGAGCATACCCCTCATGGGCTCGCACCCAGGGTGGCAAGTCGAACATTTCCTTGCTCGTGTATCAGCGTTGCAAAACACCACTTAACATCTGCTGCGGATCACCGTAGCTCTAGTCGAAATTCTCTGCGAGAAGTATCTGTTGTGGGACATGCTGCTGATGTTGCCGGTATCATACCTCTTCGCAAGCTCTTTCAGCATGAAGAGGAGCTTGCTGCAGAACCGGCAGTTCATAGAAATTCCAATAGAAGTGAAAATGAGCTTGTAGATCAATCTCCCATTGGGAGTATGTGTGTGCAGGTAAAGTAAAATTTTTGAACTTTTGTTACTGTATATTGATTGCATAATTAATATTTTTTCATCCTGTATAAAATGTTTTTTAAATCTGTAGAATTTTTGGAACTTTTATATGGACTTTTAGATGATAAGTTATAGCTGAAGACTACCTGGTAAGAAAACTGGCTTAGAGAAAGTGTAAAAAGATTAATTTCAATAATATTTGAAGCACAGATGTGCTCTCGCCTGTATCTTATTTAAGGGTTACTTTTCATAGAAATATTATGCTCTACTTTCTTGTTTAAGCAGCCATTACGAATCCTTAAACAGGTCTTTTAAATATAACATCCACATTTGTTTTTGCAGACATATGCAGATATATAATCAGTGTATGGTAGTACAAAACATGAATGCATAACGATATTCAAAAATTTATGTTATATTTCAATAAACAAAAGAAATGAAATAATTTGTTTATATTTTCGTATGGTGATTGACGAGAGAAACCAGTGTCAAATAAAATCCTAGGGCTAATGTGGTTAAGGACTCTATTAGAGGGCCTATTTTCATATGTAGTTAGCACTGGAAATGAGACATGGAAGCTCACTCGATTCATTCTAACATGCTAGAAATAAATGCAGAAATTCAAATTTCTCAAGGGCGTGCTCCAGTGGATGCTCCTTCAACTAGCAACTTAACATTAACGTAGAAAGAGAATTGACAAGATTTGCAAGTATTCTTGAGATATATCTTGCAAATTGTTAACCCCAAAACTAAGAAGAGGAGAAATAGGTGCTACCAAACTAAACTCCTGCCAGGTTGTAGATGTACTTTTCAAATGGATCAAATTGCCAAGATTTGCTATGTGAAAACATCTACGCTACTTGAAGTTTGGAGAACCAAAATCCAGCGGGACATGCAAGAAAAGCCTTTGAAGTGAAACCCCAAAATACCCTTAGTATGGTGTACTAAATCCCAAAACTTTAGACCAAACAGATAAAATATAGTGCAAAACCTGAGAACACAAGAGAAAAGAGAGACAGACTTAAGAAATATCTCTTTGATAATAAAAGATAGAGAGTTATGTTCACTTGCCTCTTCAAAGGGGGAACCTCCAAGAGGGATGCTCCAAATATAATAACATTTCTCGACAAAACATTACATAACCTTTTGCTCAATATATAGCTATCTATAGATAATCTTAGTGACCCATGGTCCCTTATAATGGGGGCTAAACAATTAATTTGGGCCTTATTAATAAAAATGACCCTTTTTACAATGAGTGACTATTAATTAATTATGTAATGGCCCTTTTTAAAGGAAGTTAGCTCAATACGTGAATAAAATATCTAAGTGAGTTAGGTTGGAACACTAACATGCCATCCCCTTTAGAAAGTAGCATTGTACACAACATTGAAGGCAAGGAAATCATTGGAGAATTGACATCGATTCCCATGTGGCATCTTCTAATTTGATATCCCTCCACTAGATCAATTCTTCCTTGATCATGTACTGGTGCTCTATGATATCCAATATTGCTTATGACTGGAGTCAAATGGAACCTTCTTCATCATGTTTTGGTAGCTTAGTCTGCACTTTGCAATTTGATCCCACAACCTTCTTCAAATAAAACACATGAAATAATGGATGAATTTTGGAGTGGGCCTAGATAGCGAACTTGTATGTGACTTGACCAATGGATTGTATGATCTAATAGGGACCACCATAGAACTTGGGAGGTAGCTTCTAGGGAACTTTTTCTTTGAGTGGTATTTGTTTATAAGATTGTAGGCGAAGAAACACTTGATCCCCCTTGGTAAAAGTGTGTTTATATCTATGCTGATCAACTTGTTTCGATTTTATGCCATAACCATGTTATCCTTGGGGATATGGATAATGGCTTCTCTGAAGCATTCTATCTACTACATGAACCTTGAGGTGGTTGGTACATATGATGCCATTGACAAGGGATTTTGGCCATACACAACTTCATTGATATCATTTTAGTATCTCCATGATAAGTGGTGTTGTACTACCATTCGACAAGGAGCAGTCATTGTGTTTGTTGGCGCAGATTTTTGGAAGCGAAGCATCTCCATCAGGGTTCTAAGAACTTGTTGATAATTTTTGTTTGACTGTCAATTTGAGGATGATATGCAGTGCTCATATTTAGATGTTTACCTTGAGGTTTAAATAATCCTTCCAAAATTTGTTGGTGAATGTGGGGTCTTGATTTGAGAGGATGGACATGGGCATACTTGTTGACCACGTTTGTTTGACCTTTAGTTTGAGGATGATGTTTAGTGCTCTTTTCAAATGTGTGCCTTGAAGGTTAAATGGCTACTGCTAAAATTTGTTGGTGAATGTGGGGTCCCATTCTAGGGCAATGGGAGTGAGCATACCATGTAGCTTAAAGACATGATCCATGAATGTCTAGGTCACTGAAGGAGTGAAGGATGAGCTAGGGCACAAGATTGAGTAGCGTTTGAAAGATTGTTGACAACTACCATGATCGCCAATTTGCTGCTTTCTTTTTGGAGCCCCATGACAAAGTCTATTTAAATATTTGTCCAAATTTGTGTTGGAATTGAATTGGTAGTGCTTTCCCATGATAAAGATTCATTTAAATTTTTGCCCAAATTTGTGTTGGAATTGGTAGTGTTTTTGATGTCCTCGATATTTGCATTGTCTCTCCTTTGTTTCTTTGACAAGCATGATAGGATGTCACAAAGTCTTGAATATCTACTTTCATGTTGCTCCACAACCATGAACTCTTAGTTCTTTCATAGGTTTTACGCTGTCACATGACACGGGGATATGTAAATACGAGTATTCGACATGAGACACATTGACTTCGGAAACCTGATCTATATTTTCTAGAAATTAGAACATCTACGAATGTGAATTGTGATGATATCTATTTAAAATATTTACTAATTTAGTATTTATAATTTTAGAACTAGTTAGTTTATTAATTTACTACATCAATGATGTTCACAGTTCAGTGTTCATTGTTCATGTTATTAACAATTGTTCAAGCACATACGAAACTAGAAATTTAGAAATATCATGATTGATAAAATAAAACTAGAAATTTAGAAGGAGAACTTAGATATTAAAACCATAAATTGCAGATTTTAAATTAAGTCATTAAAATCAAAATGTATTACATAGATACCGAAGGAATGCCACTAGAAAATACAAAATAGAGTCGACACAAAATAGGTAGGAATATCATAGCTCGTCAGTGGTACCGGTCATGACTCACTAGTCATGACTCTATCAATAGTTGAGGTCCTCCTCCATGTCATAATCACCATCACTACTACTGCCATTTGACTCTGCACCTTCCTCCTCCTTTATGCCCACCTTCCTCCTCTATGCCCAATCCAAGATCTCTTGCTACATTTGTTGGTGTGGAAGATGACCCCTCAAGAGACATCATCAAAACTGACTGGCTCTAGCACTGGGTCATTAAGAGCCATGTTGGCTAACACCTCACGAACAAACACGAAATTGACAGAAAACATGAAAAAAATCAAGACATGATGCTTTTTACTTTGGGATTTTAGTGGAACACATGTCCTAAAATCAGGGCACATTAGGGCACTGTCTGACACGGCCCAAACCCATGTCTTTATTTTAGGACGCGTTGAAAAATGTGTTGGACACATTTTATGGGTTGTGTTGTGTCCGACACACGAAATACAGGACATGGGACCCCTAAGGACGTGTCTTGTGACTTAGGTTTTATGAAATTTGGAGTGACATGCTATTAGTGATGAATGTAGCTCCTCTAAGGCTCATTGTTTCGGGGTTGAATCTTTTGCCAGAATGCAAAGTTGTATTTTGTTTCCATGTTCTAGCCATTCCCTATGGGCCTTCTCAAGCCATCTTGGACTTGTTTATCACAAGGAAAGGAGTGAACCATTCTCCTCTAATTGTCTAGATAAAGCATCAACCACAACATTCTATTTACTCTCCTTATATGTGATCTCATAAGCATACCCCAACATCTTGGTGACTCATTTATGTTGCTTGGGTGAAGACACATGTTGTTTAAGGAAGTACTTTAGACTATAATCATTAGTCTTGATCTGAAAATGCCTACCTATGAGATATGGACACCAAGTCGCCACTGTTGAAGGATAACCATCATTTCCTTCTCATATGTGCTTTTGCCCAAATTGTGGTTGTTATGACAAAATCTAGCAGTGTGTTGAATTTCCACGATCTTGGGTCTAGGATAGAATCTTAGAATCTCTGACACTACCAAACCAAGAGTCTCAACAAAAGCTACTTTGCACAACGAAAAATATAAAGCAGTGAATCACACATGCACAAGTATGGACAACTTTTTACAAATATTGTACAAGTATGTACACCAATCCAATCTTCATTATTTAAACTGACTGAGTAATACAATAGTATAGGCTCCCATTCAAGGGATACAAGGTACAATGACAATCTCGTTGCGGTCTCTATGTTGTATCTTGTCTTGTTGGTCATTCGCTTCTGTTTTGCTCTCTAGCTGCCCGTTTGTGTGAAAATTTCTGAATCTACACATCAAAAATCCTACTGCAATCACTGGTTTATCATCTCCTACTTGTTCTTTACATTCAACAAGTTATTTAATGACTTAAACAACGATGAAAACACTATTGCAGCCTACACATACATACAGATCATGAATTGAAATACATTGAGACAATCACACAAGGGACACAGTTATGTTTGGACAATCGTCCCTGGAAAAACCCAATTCGAGAAAACCGGTGCATTATATAGAGGGTTTGTATTATTAAGCAAATTTCTGAATACAACTAGGGTGCCAAATTTGACTCACCCAACAAAGAATAAACCTAGTAGAAGTACCTCTTGTTAGGATATTCCGACACATAGGAAATAGTTAAGTTCAACTTGGTCTAGTATAGAGTTAGGTATAGAGTTAGGTAAAGTGTGTTTCTTTACCGTTGTACATTTTGTAACTTACAATCCGACGGTCACGATATGTAGTGATCCGACGGTTCATTCTCTCCTCGGTATTACCGACACTGGATCCGTGGCTTGACACCCGATTGGTCCATGAATTCTATTTAAAGCGCATGGAGGGTCATTTGTAGGTTAACCGTGCATGAGAGAAGCTTATGTAAATTTTCATTCTTTTATTAATAAATTGCCTGTAGTAGCCACGTTGGCGCAGGCCGTGGACTGTTTCCCTCTCTGAGGGTTTTAACCACGTATACTAGTGTATTGATCTTTGATCT
The DNA here is from genome assembly GCA_000404065.3 of Pinus taeda. Taxonomy (NCBI): domain Eukaryota; kingdom Viridiplantae; phylum Streptophyta; class Pinopsida; order Pinales; family Pinaceae; genus Pinus; species Pinus taeda. The sequence goes on along the minus strand of APFE031412663.1, from coordinate 39,560 downwards.
ATTTGTGAGCGGTGTCCTTTTGGTGTTCTGTCTGAGGAACTTACCCTGTAAATTCCTACAATCACAACCCTATAAAGCATTGGATAATTTTTCATCTTCCCCCTTACAACCATAAGCATGCAACCCTTATTGGAATTCACCAACCTCTTCATTTGTCCTACACTTACAAGGCTGGCATTAATTTTAGTTTGATGAGCCCTTACAATATATTCTACCCCATCTTTTGTGATTTGGTATTTGTTTTCATGACGCAAGAAGATTGCCTTTCTATCATATAGATATGGACTCCCTAACACCATGCCATAGATATCCAATGGTATCACATCAAGTTTTAACTCATCCACTAACTTAGAAGAGATCACAAATTTAACCTTGCATTGCTTAGTTACATTCAGTTTTGCTTTATCATGTATCCATCCAAGTGGGTAAGGTTTTGGATGTGGTTTGGTTTCCAAGCCTAGATTTTTTACCAAGGACTCTAAAATTAAGTTTTCTTGGGATCTGGTATCGAATAGAGTTTCCACTTTTGTATGATTTATGATAACTCTAATATGAAATAGCTCAATTCTCTTTCGTTCATTAGGAAGAGAATCATCTATTGAACTAAGGCCTTCATGTGATTCAGAATTAACATGAGTTATAAGAGTACCTTTTGTTCCTCCTTCTGTGATCAATGCTTCATCTCCTGAATTGGATCCAAGGTCTTGCTACACAGTTGCCCCTATCTTCTGCTTTCCATTTCCTCCATGATTCTTTGGTCTCTTTTCTGGGTACAGTTTCCAACAATGATCATCATCATGACCTTCCTTTTTGTAGTGAGTGTAATAAGATCTTTCTCCTTCATCTTTCTTGGTTGATGTTGTCCTCTTCTCCTTTCCTTTTCCTTTCACTTTGGGTTTGCCATTTGGAGGTTTGAAAGGTGGTTTCTTGAAATGATCATCTCTTTAATTTTTTCCCCTATTCTCAAGATGGATGTTCTTTACATTGGCTGAGTCAATAGTAGTCGGCTCAAACAATAATAATGAATGTCTAAGGTAACTATGTAATTATCCAATATACTTAGTTACTACTTCAGGTGAGTCAAGTGCAATGCCCAAATTAAGTGCTTGTTTTGTAAATTCCTCTATAAAGCTTTGAACATCCTGACCTCTGCCTTGCCTTAAGTCATGCCAATCCATTAAGGCTTTTTGTTTATAACCCAGGGGATAAAATTGTTCCTTTAATGCATAAATGAAACTAAGCCATGAGGAAAGAAGATTACCCACACTCTTACTGCTTCGCAATTTTCTCTCCCACCAAATGAGAGTGGTGCTACTCAGCCAAAGAGAGGCCAATTGAATATTTGACTTTTTCTCTTCGATCTGTTGAATCCCGCAGTAGATTTCAATATGCCTAACCTAGTTATTAATCTTTTTCAGCATTTCTTTCACTGTTAAACATGGGAAGATGAAATTTGACATCTAGTTTAAAGAAAGGTTTCTTAGATGCATCCCTTGAATTTTCAAGATGATGGTGATGAGAGAAAGAAGAACTTTCACTCGTGGAAGGAGAAGGAGGGTGTTCTTCTCCACCATTTCCATGCACTGAACCTTGTTCTTCTAGATTTCTCTCTTCTTCTTTCTGCAGTCTTGAAAGCAATAGGCCGATATTTTCTACCATTGTATAGAAGGTTTTGCGGAAATTGCACTCCTCCTCATGACAAGCCTCTTCATCTTTCTCCTTCGATGTGCACGCCCCACGTCAAGATCGAAAGAATTTAGTTTCCCTTTGCCTCTTTGGAGCATGTTTCTTGTTAGCATACAAACATGAAATTCACATGTAAAAAGACCTACTCTGGTACCACTTGATCCAAAATATTTTGCTTATAGATGTATTACAAGAATTGCATGCATAAATTGTAGGTTAACATAGAAATTTAATGTGCACATGAGAGAAGAGGAGAAATACATAAAGAATGAAATAAGACAACAAAACTTGACAAAAGAGTTCATCTGAATTGGACTACGTCTTTGAACCCTACTCGATCAATGGGGAGGCCTTCATTCATTAAGTGGAATGAGAAAGAAGAGTACAAGAATCAGTTACAAAAAAGGAGTTTTATACCTCCATATTGAAAAATAGTCGAAAAATGTAGAACTTTGATGGAGAAATGGACAATGCCATTGCGTTCATGGCATCAAGAGGTGCTGAAACCATATAAAATTTGTCAAAATCTAACAAAGTGAAAATTCGGCCCTCCTGCAAAACTTTACGTCGAATTGCGTGCACTACCTCCTATGCGCCTGGGCACACTGATGAACTGAGTTTTAAATGAAAACAACGATAGACATCTCAATAATTTCGTTGGCTGAGTTGGTTCTAGGATCCGATTATGATGGAGGAGGTCGAGCGGTCAAACCCCACCTCCTTTTTTAATATAATAGATCCTTTATTTAAAATATGGGTTGGGCTGGGCCCGCCTTGGGCGACCCACCCACTCGACCTACCCTGGGTCATATTCTTATTAAAGCGGTGGGTTGAGGTTGGGTCTGTGCCCCAAGGGTCAGCCCACCTTTCTCGTTAATGAGTTTGTTTTAGTGGGGTCGGGTCCATGCCTCAAGGGCTGGCCCACCCAATCTTCAGCGGTAGTTACGGTGGTTGGCGGGAGGGGCTAGGGATCATGGCTTGCTCCTCCATAACTAACTATTTTTGATAATGTTTGGGTTGGGGTGGTGGGGTTGGTGGCCCGCCACCTTTTTTTCTTATATTTTTTTTGTTAAAGAAAACAAACATGGACATTCTTGAAAATTCGAATTTTGACCGAAGGAGTCATTTTAACTAGGTAAAAATTTTGCCTGGAATCTAGCTAGAGTTGGCCAGATTTCATCTGCTAGAAAAAGTCCAAATTATGCCTTCATTAATCTTGCCTAGTCATCAAAAGGTCAACCCAACTTTGACTACCTCTATCTCCTTCATTCGGACTAGGATTGGAGTGTCGTTTGCACCATTGGAATCAGGGCGACAAGCACTTCGATATGATGTCAAGTTAATCACCTTTCTACCACTTTGAATTTTGAGTCTTTTCCATGCCACTAGTGTCTGGAGATCCACCTGGATCAAATTATGATTCTATTAAAGGGATCCTCATCCATGGTTAAGCACATCGAACAACTATAGAGAAAAGGTAATAGTCAATTTTTCTCCTTTCCTAAACGTAATTTTTCTCCCTTCTAGAATCTTAAAATAATATAAAATAATAAAACATGATCTCTTTGTTGTGAGTTTAATTTTATCAAGCCTTAAATTATTTCCAACCTAAATCCATTGTTCAAAGTCCAAGGAGACCAACAGTAAGAAGGCTACTTTGTTACCTAAGGGCATGGGCATGGGCATGTTTAACGATTTTTTAATCAGAAAATTAGTAGACTTTCCCTTTATCATTGCAGAAACTTAATATTGAGTTAGTGATACTGCAACCATTCACAAGTTTTGTTAGACAAGAAATAGAGTTTCAAACCTAGATATGGTCTCTATTAATTAAAAAATACTCTTAAATACAAGGCATCCACTATCAAACATAACATAAAAAACATAATAAATTAGAGTTAAATGATCTTAAACTCTAAATGTATAATAATATACAACAGAAGCCTAAAATCCATTTTGAATTATACTTAAAAGTTACCAAGTTTTAAAATACATATCTTGAATTCATACAAAGATTTCTCTATCATATTTTTGAGTATTTATTTCAGAATAGTTACCTAGTTTTAAAATAAATATGTTTATTTCATATATAGGTTTCCCTATCATATTTGTGAATAATTATTTCAGATGGGTGAATCCTAGTTATAAATTTTTTATTTTCATTCTATAAAATTAAATTATTTTGCATATGAGTACATGTAGGCATATGCTATTAGTATACATTGTTTCCTTTTCATTTTATTATAAAATAATTGTTAAAACAACCCTTACAAAAATATATCATACATATCTTATCGTTAAAATTAAAGTACAAACAATCCATATAAGAAATATAATACATATCTGACATAACTATTTCTGGAATGGTGTACAAAATTTTCAGTGTTATCTATTTTGTGGAAGAAAAAGCAATTTCTTCTTATTATATTGGTGTTTGTTGAATGCTCTCTGCACTTAGAATGGGATTCCTAACTCAATATGACATTCTCCATTGTCACTTAAAATACTATTTCTTAATGAAATGAGTTCAGGTGTAGAAAACTAGGATTGGAGGTCCATTTCTTTGAGGTTTATAAAGAGGTGAAAGAAATAGAGTGTGCATAGCATGAGGTTTGACTAGATCCATCTCTGATTCTCCTAGATGAACCCACATTTGGACTTGATTCTACAACAACATTCCACACAATACAATTTTAAAAAAACATGGCTTTGGTTTGTCTAGATATCCTATCTCTCTTCCATAAATCGAATGTCCCAAAAAAGCTATAGGGAATTCACACTATTTCCAACAATATTAAATATGACTAGTATGAGTTTTGTTAAACACACATGGGCAGCAAGAGAAATATGAAAGATAAAACATGAGAGTACAATTTTTATTAACAATTGATATACATTTATAGTACATATTGTGACTGTTGGGTTTCACATCCCAAGGTCTCTTGGACTCCTTTTGTCCATTCGACTTCCACACTAATCCATTGAGGATTAGGTGTCCAACATTCCCCCCCTTAATCTGAAGGGTTATGTATGAGTCCAAGAAGAGAGTTATAATACAAAATGTGCAAAAATGCATGGTAGCACTAGGCTGAATATGCTCTCTAAAATGTTGGTATAAAGGCGGTGGTTTAAGGATGACCACCAACACTAGAACACTTAGTGCAGTTCTCGGAACTCTTCCAAAACTGGCAAGAAGCTGAAGTCTTCTGCTAGAGGAATTGCTCCTATTGTTTGAAGAGGGAAGCCTTCAACCATGAAAGGGAGGTCTCACCCCGTATAAAAGGGAGAACTTCAACCTGGAAAGGGAAGTCTCAACCTATGATGGTTTAAGGATGACCAACAACTCTGGAATGCTTAATGCAATTCCTAGAACTCTTCCAA